>VOQZ01000575.1:0-31022 GCA_008079305.1 Phytophthora palmivora
TGTATGACGATTCTCGAGTCTCCCACAATCACTAGATCCTGGATTCCTCGATCGCGAGCCATAGCTAAGCCGCGTAGTAATCCGAAGTATTCCGCGTCATTCACTGTAACGCCATCCAGAATGTAGCCTCGGGCGTCCAGAACCTTCCACTCGGGAAGTTGCCACAGCACACAACCACAGCTGCCAATCCTCGTCGACGTCTTCGCGGCTCCATCGAAACTTAGGACCACTCCGAGTAATCTGCTTCAATCATCTCGATACTGATCACGGGGGGTGCCTTGGCACGCCCCTTGGACGGAATAAGTGCTTCCGCGATCTTATCTAGGTGCTCTCTCGGTGTGATACCAGCCCCCAGGATGGCAGCAAGTCCATCTTCATCCCGCTGGATCTTTCGGATCTCTAGATCGTATTGCGACAAGGCAACGCCCCGGAACCAAGTGTCCATCGGCGGTCTTAGACTTGATCACCCACTTCACACCGAGTGTCTGGTGTAGACCACAAGAGGGCATCTTTCGATCAGGGTTTGAACACATGGAGACTCGAATCACAGCTAATACTTCTTTCTCAGCAATGTGATAACGGAGTTCCGCGTCATTCAGGACGCGCCCCGTGAACCGAACCGGTTGGATGACACCATCATGTTCTTGCCCTAGAACAGCACAGGCTGCCCACTGATTGGCATGAGGAATGATGACAAAAGGCTTGGTCCGATCAGGGTGCCTGAGCAGTGGTGTAGACACTATCTTCTGCTTCAGAATGTCAAATGCCTCCTTGGCTCGGGACAAGTCTCTCCTAGCTCGTACTTGCTCATCTGACAGTTCGTAGAGGACTGCAGCCACTACTGGGAAGTCTTCAATAAACTTGTGATAATAGTTGAGGCTGCCTAGGAATGACTGTACACCTTTCAGGGTTGACGGAAACGGGAGTTCTTGGATACCTTTCACGATTTTCGGTATAGCACGAATACCTTCTGCTCCAATTTCATGTGACAGGTAAGGTATGGTGCGTTTTCCGAATTCACTCTTGGGTAAGCTAACCGAAATATTCCAGTATCGCAAACGATAGAGTAGAGCATCCAGGTCCTCACACAGCTCATCCCAAGTCCTGGCACCATGGGCTATATCGTCAATGTAAGAACCCCAAGACAGGACCCATCTGGGATGGCGCGGAATATTGCGCCTGAAACTGTCATTTGTTCCGTCAAGGCCGTCTGATGGCGATCCACCTCGGACTTTTCTGGCCTTTGCGGTTCCAATTTCAAGTAATCGAGAACATCTTGATCCACAAGCACCTCTTCTTCGGGTGGCAATCTCACGAATCCCCACAAGCAATTGTTGATCATGTGTTGATAGACCAACGGAGCATTCTTCAATCCGAAAGGCATTCGGACCCACTGAAAATGTCCGAATGGACACACAAACGCAGAAATCAGCTTAGCCCGTTCGGTCATTCGGACTGCCCAAAAGCCACTTGCCATATCCAGACTCATAAACCACATCAAAACCAGTCAACAGGTCGTCGATCAGCGGGAGGGGGTAGTTAGAAAGCCGAATAAAGCTGTTCACCACTCGATAGTCAATACACATTCGAATATCAACCCCGTTCTTCTTCAGGACGATCACGATCGGAGAAGCCCAAGGGGATTCCGAATGTTCAATCAACTTGGTTTCCAAGAGCTTCTTGAGTAGCTCGTACACCTTGATGGCAACTTGGGGTGCACCGGTCTAGGACGCTGAGCCACGGGCTTCGCATCCCCGACATCCAAGTCGCAAACCACACCTCGAGCTGGAGCAGGAGCCGCGTTACCATCCCCTAGGAAGATACTGCGATGACGTTTCAAGATCTCTTTGAGTTGACGCTCCTGAACATCAGTAGTTATTCCAGGTTCACCAACATCAGCCTTTGAAATATCGCATCTTGGACTGAGATCTTGTAACTCGGGTAACATCGCCAGCTGATCCTTCAACTGGGACATCATATCACTTCCTTCGTGGATATATACTGCGGGCTCCTGTTCGAGCTCTTCAGCGTTCACTCGCATGCACTGGATGTAATCTTCTTCTAGTCGCTCCAAAGGAGTACTCGAATGATCCATTGTAGGTAGCACTGGTTTCTCGCTCTTTTCGCTCTTTTGCGACACACACACTCGGTTCACTTCCATCCGCACATTCCGAAATTACGGTCATTGGCCGCTTATGCAGTCGGACTACTCGAACCTCATCACTCTTGGCCTGAGGTCTCATCAACATCTTCGCAGGCCACTGATAGGAACGCTTCGGGACCGAAGGTGGAGCAGTGTCCCGAAGGGCCTGCTCATAACGCTCCTTCCGCATCCTAGCTTGCGTGGACAGAGTGCTCTCGTAAATGAGATGTTGCCATTCCTGATACCTTCGTACTCCAGGTCGCACAAAACGCCCTGCTCTTGGAAAACAACCATACTCCACTATTCGAGCAACGGGTGTAGACGAATCTATCCAGAGATCCTTATCAGAAATATTCACCACTTTCACGGCTACTGCCCACGATTTAGCGCCATACAGAACTTGAGTTACCCACTGATCACCTCTGCTAGCCCACACCACATCTCGGAGTGGTTGACATTCACCATACCGGATCTTCACATTCACGTGTTCCCCAGGGCGTAGATGAACGTCCTGCAACGGAGTGATCGGGATGTTCCGCTCACGGTGCTTCCGAATCATGTAACCATACATCAAAACGGACTCCTCATCGGGGAGCGCCACCGTTCCTTCACGGATACATAACCGTACTCCAGCACTGTACATGAAATCCATTCCCAAAAGCACATCAACGCCTTCTCCGATGTTGGTTACCCAAACATCCAGGATGTAGACGACACGTCTTCCCAAAGTGACCTTGATCTGCGTACTTGCAGTGATGTAAGTCGGGACGCCTCCTAGGCCGGACACCTTGATTCGCTTCTGCGAGTTTAACTTGAGCTTGAGTCTACGCGCAAGATCCAAACTGATCATACTCACAGTCGCTCCGGTATCCAACAGTATTTGCGTCCTGAAATCGTTCACCGCACCGTGAACCGTAGCAACCTGCTGCTTGTCCCCCTTCTCATCATGATGTGCCCACCATCCGTACCGTTCTCCGAAATTCAGCTTGAATTGAGCTGGTCCTTCGGGTTCGGCCCGGAGTGGAGGTCTCGAATACCAAGTACGAGTACACTCCAAAGGCACAGGTTCATGGTCAATCAGGGATGTCATACATTGTAGATTATCTTGGTTCTGGTTCCGCAATTCGGGGCCAACATAAGCTAACACACACAATTCTGAGGGTCTTCTCAGCCCGACGCGTACCGAATCCCCATTCGGCGGGCTTAGTAGTTTAACTGCGCTCCCTCAGAATCGCCCTTGCCATTCAGGATGTCGTCCCGAATGTGGCTTGGAAGGTCGGCTAGGCCTCCTTGCTGCAGCAATTTCTTGATCTCTTGGAAAGCTCTCCAGTCTTCGCATTTTCCATCGTGAATTTGGTCACATTTCAGGCATGCTTTCGTCTCACATCTTTGCGTTGGACGTCCATGCCTCTGACAACGGTCGCAAATCATAACAGCCCAGCAATTCTCCGGTCGATGTCCCCACTTCTTGCAATTCTCACAAAACTCCATACGGTCTGGGTTGTTCGGCCGAAAACATGGCTGCTGAGGCTGCCTTGGTGGTGGTGGTCTTGGTCCAGCTACTGGGTCTCTGGGCTTCCACCCCACACTGTTCATCACACGATAGACCTCGTGAATGAGATCTTCCCGGGTTAACAACCTGACATCCGGGTTGCCATCTCGCAGGACGTCCTGAACGCACGTACTCAGCGCAGCTAAGTCTGCCCTTTCGTCGTCTTCGAACGTCACTTGAGTATCGGAGCCTTGAGCTTCGTCATCCTGGGCAACGTAGGCCCGATTTGGACGATTCATCCTTGACCCATTCCGAGCAACGTTGTCTATTTGAAATCACGAGGCTGCGCCCCTCGACCAGAATGCACTCCACTCGGGTTCACTTCCTCTTGCTGCTTCAGAACATACTCCAGGTCAGAAACCTTCCTGAAGCGCTGACTCTGTAGGGTCGTCTTGAGCGTCACATCCGTGAGGTTCTTGATGAATCGCTTGATGTGTTGTTCACGTCGGCGCTCGGACTTCCGGAAACGCACGTCCGCACGTTCAGCTGCCAAGTTCAGGCGATACAGGAAAGCCAATGCGGTCTCGTCCTTGAACTGTTTCATTGTGTAGTACTTCTCGGACTCTGACACCCTCGACTTGCAGTATTCACGCTTGAACTCCTTGGACAGTCGACTCCATTCCGTGCGCACATGTTTCGAGAGCTGTCCGTACCAGTTTCGGACTGCGGGCGACATCTTCGTCTTGAGCTCGTAGACCTTCATCTGATCCGTCCAACCTCCTTGCACAGTCACGTTCAGGAATCGCTCCCACCAGCGACGGCGCGCAGACAGCGACTGCTTCTCATCGAAGTCTTCTAGCGTATTAGTAAACGTCCTCAGCGTCACTATCGAGCCTCCTTGAGTCATCGCAGCAGTTGTCGTGTAGGCAGGCACCTCGTCAGACGAGCTAGAGTCGCTTGAGCTGTAGCCTTCGTCGCTTGACTCTCTGCCAGAACTAGCCCCTGAAGGATCCCCATCTTGACGTGAATGCTTCTTGTTTGAGTCCTTCTTGGCGGGCTTCTTAGCGTCCGTCTTCTCTGGTGCCACAGGCTTAGTCTCTCGCACCTGAGACTTCGGTCGGGATATACTTGACGACTTTGTCCCGGGCGTCTGCTCAGACTTGACTGTTTCGACTTCCTTTGCATACTTTGTTCCAGTCAGACTCTGGAGAGTCAACCGGAGCTGTTCTGCTGGAAGGTCGCTGTCGCACTTGATGCCCCGTCTTTCACTTGCGTGTCCCTTGATTGCGTTACCCGGGAGTGGGTACATAGTCGCACGCGGGGGTTCAGACTTGACTTGAGTTGCTGGATCAGATCCATAAGTTGCTCGAGTGTCTTGAACTTGAGGATGTGTTGCGGGAATGTTGCGCGAGCGTATTCCTTGAACGTTCTTCAGATCTCGGATGGTCTCCTGATCCCTGTTGCGCGCCTCCTCCAGAGAGTGAATCTTCTGCTGGAAGGCTTCCAATTGTGCGCTCAGGGTCTTCTGCACGTCGGCAACCCAAGCAACCTTCTCCGCTTCGGCCTTCGCTTCACGTTGCTGCCAGCGCTCTTCGAACTCAACTCGCGCGGATTCCAGCGCGGTATGTGCGCCTTCGGCGCGAGCTGCATCAACCGTTCGTGGTGACGCAGGTGTCCGGGCAGCTGTAGCGGGAGCAGGTGGCCTCGGCGGCAGGTCGCTTCGGCTTGGACGATCGGGAACACTCTGCGAACTCCGTCCTTCCGGTGGACTCCCGCGCACAGCTAACGCTTGAATCGCATGGAAGGCTTGCTGGACCTGTTGCCCTAGGTGAGCCTGGTTAGACTCCATTCGGGACAGCAAGTCTTGCGTCGTGCGCATCGTGTTCAACGCGACCTGGGAAGCCCCAGACATGCGAGATCGACTCGTCCTTCCTGAGTGACTCGTCCGTTCCGACTTGATCGACCGGCTTGGTGACCTCCTCGACTTAGACGATCGCTTCGATGATCGGGTAGATCGCTTGGAACTCCGTCGCTTCCGTTCTTCTGCGCTCGAGTCTGAATCGCTAGGCGACTCACTGGGACTCGGCTTCCGAGAGCGTGTGTGGCTTCGAGATGTTCTCGACCGATGATCACTCCGAACGCTAGTGCGACCCGACTCCGACATAACGACATCGTCATGGCCCACTATCGCTGGTGATCTCGGGAGGGCGGCCTCCGTTACTTGGACACTCACATTCTCGTCGACTTGCGCAGTGCTGCCTTGGGCAGCGAAAACCATTCCGGGTGGGGCAACGAAAGAGTACGGCATGTGAGCCGACGCTGCTCCTCCCATGGACCAGAGTGATGAGGAAGATGACATCTTCCCGGACGACTGCGACTCAACGGGTCCGCTGAGGTTGGACTCTTCGGATCCAGAAGCGGTCGGTCCGAACAACGTCGATCCGTATCTAGAACTCGGCATCGGCGATTCGCTTCGAGTTCCCGACACTTCACTCGGGATCGCAGTGCTTCGGCTGTCCTGAGCAGACGTCCCGTACGACATGAGAGAACTCATCGATGGAATCGAGGCTGGACGTGGCGGCAAGTGTTGGGGCCGCTTCAGCTCGGGCTCTCCAAGCGACGAACTTGCAGGACTGCGAGTCACTCGGACTCCCGCCTTCTTCAGCCGCTCGACACACTCGCTTCCAAGTAGCCCAGCTTCATAACTCGACATCAATGAATCGCCTTCTGCGTCTTCCGGCCTCATGTCTTCCACAGTGTCAGTCAAAGCTCGTACATCCAAAGGTGACAGCATTCGCGACGGTACACCCGTGGTGACTTCGCGCCATTCCAGGAGCTCCATCGTTAGCAGATGCTGAAGGTCTTCAGCTACTGCTCGGACTAAACTCCGGTCTACTTGAGACGCATGAGCTCGAAACCACTCCGGGATCAGGTTGCGAAACCTGAATCCGACGTCGAAGAACATCGTCTGGAGCACAGCAACGCACTCCCTCGGGGACAAGTCCTTCAGGTACACCTCAACCGACGTGAAGTCGACGACAGCATTCGGAGCCAGTCTCACGAGACTCCATTCGGAAATCCACGCTTCCGACCGGCTGGCCATCGACATTCGGGTCGCGACGTACTCAGACGTCCTCACCACCGCCCCGTACCACGACTTGAAGTCTGGCTTCGGGTGCGGCCACGTGTACTCGATCGTAGGAGACATCACGAATTCCAAAGTGACTTGTTCCCAACGACGAACTTGGTCGGCCACGTACGTCTTCCCCTGGTCCACGCTGAAAGGCGCTTCGCGTTCCACCGGTTCTTCATTCACAGTTAAGTCGATCTCCATTCGGGATCTACTTGGCGACTGGGCTTCGGGTGTACTTGTGAAGCTTGACTTCAACACTTGCAGATCAGACGGTGGCGACGTCTCCGGTTTCAGGTGCGAGGTCTCTTGCGAGTCCTCAAGCACCACTTCTTCTTTGACCGTCGACAATGGGCCTTCCAACTTGATCGTGGGCGTCTCATCCGGAAC
Organism: Phytophthora palmivora; assembly: GCA_008079305.1. Taxonomy (NCBI): domain Eukaryota; phylum Oomycota; class Peronosporomycetes; order Peronosporales; family Peronosporaceae; genus Phytophthora; species Phytophthora palmivora. The sequence goes on from VOQZ01000575.1 coordinate 7,156, forward strand.
CATCTTCTCTTCCGCGTCGTCGTCCACGCTGATCACATCTTCATCCGGCTGGGGCTTTACCAAAACCTCCTCAGCCGGGTACTCAACCACGGCGGCGCCTCCCACAGACGCCTGAACGGGTGCATCCGAGACGGACACACCCACAACCTCCACACTCGAATCCGAGCTGGAGTCTCCGCCAGAGCCAACCGGCGCGCTCTCTTTCTGGCCATCTTCGGTGACTTCATCCAGGGAAACATGGTGCGCCCCCTGAATAGTGTCTTCCGAATCCGGCTGCTCTTGAGCGTCCATCGGCTCCGCTGCCTTCTTCTCCTCGCGAGCTGTTCGACGCTTCGCAGCGTTCCGAGCGCGAGCTTCCTTCTCGGCAATGTCGAGAGGCTTCTGTGCTTCGAGTTGCATCCCACGAGTTCGACGCGACTGTCTTGGCGCTCCTCCGCGCCCTCGACCGCGTCCACCTTCTTCGCGTGTGCTCTCAACTTCACTCATAACCCCAAGATTAGTAAGGTTAGTAGCTCTCAGCACCCTCTAGATCTAACTTAATACAAAATATCGGTGAAATCCACGGCAACCAAATCCGGGCACGCGCACCAGTTGTGGCGAAGTGGGTGAACACTTTACCGCCCAAAGTATAGCGCGCCCGAAGAGTGGGGGTTGGTCCTTAGAGAAGAACCGACTTTTCGGGTAGTACAGGTCCTGGATCAAGTATTAGACTCGATCCAGGTTGGCGTGTGACCTTGTGCAATCCCTATAGGTGTCGATTAATTCGGCGGACCGGGTTTCACCGGGTATTTTATATTCCTAAGATAGACACACAGAAAATGTAAGAACTTCCAGGTTGTACGTATCCTGGGGGTCCTGAATGTGGGTTGAGAGATCACGAGTAAAGACCTTCTTCCCAAAAGATAACCTAAAATAATACAGAGTTTGAATATACAATATGCAGCCTGTCAGTTAGTTAGCACGCCCGAATACAGGTAAATTTCGGGATGCCCTACGCGCACCACCCTCGAAATGCTCGAGGGAAACAATAGAATGTCTTTCCTAAAACACACAGTAATCAACAGTCAAATCCTAGGGGTGATCACTACCAAACCTCCTAAGATCGCAGGGAAATGAATATGAAATGCAAGGGGCACCCGGAGTGTCCACTAGCAACTTAGCAAATAAAATAACTGGATCACTCCGAGTGTTCAAGCCCACTGGTCCCCAAGTTAATTCGACTTGAACGTGTTGAGAGTTATTACGCGGTTAGCGCAGCCTTGGCCGTCCTCACTCTGGGGCCCTCCTAATTTGAGCGGTCCTCCAGGTAGTCCTTCCTCGACGAGATGTATAGGGTAACACGGTGACCTCCCTTGGTCGCCTGTGTTCCGAGGGACGCTTGTACTTCACAACGCAATCAAAACCCGAAGACACTTGTGCTTCACGACACAAATCAAACTCTGTTTAAAATTATCTTCTACCTCTTTGGGCCTTCTAAATTCTTCTTCTGTTTTGGTAGTCTTGGTACTTCTTTGGCGGTCTTCCTTTACTTCGTGAGGTCACACTCGGGTAGACTTGGTCTCATTATACTTGGAATGTCACGTCGAACTTGGGTCTGCATACACTCATCAGCGATGTCTCGGCTATTCTGAGATCGGCAGCACGGGTCTTGTTCTTGCACGGTGTAATCATCTGATTGCGATACTCTTGGGTCGCACTGTCTTGCCTCTGCTTGAATGTCAGTAAACTGACTTCCGGACTGAACTTATCCTTGGCAACTTGATCTTCGATCTTGTTCTTCGACAGTCGCTTGGTCATTCAGGATGTATTGTCATTCGGGATGTACATTCCGGTTGTACGGCATAACTTCGGATGGAGTCTTCGTATCCGGTAGGCGATCGAACTTTCAGGATGAGGGAGACTGTCTTGGGGTTTACATGTGTAGGTAGGGTCGTAATTGTGGAAACCTTGGTGTTTCAGGGTGTTTCGGGTGATGTTCGGCTCCGTCAAGGTAGGCTGCTCCTCGGGATACGTTCTCCGAGGGCACTTGCTTCCTTCTCGTGGATACCTGCCGTCAAGGAGTCGGCGGTCGGACTGAGCGTCGTAATTGCATCCTGAATGTGGTACCCATTCAGGGCGTACGCTTCCAACCTGTGAGCCTCTCCGTAACCGAACATCTGCATCCCCAAAGTCCAAACCATCAATTCGCCCAGGAGTCCCACTCAATACCCATCTCGAAAACCATCATCTTAGTCCGAATCAGTGTGCGGGTTGTCCCGGCTGGGCAGCTGCGGGTGTGCCTAGAAAATTCAGAGGCACATCGTCACAGTGACATCCACGAAGCAGGAAAGTGTACCATGGAGGAATTCTACAACCTGATCCGACAATGGTACAACCCAACCAAGCACGCCGGCATGTTGCCAGAGACGGCAGAGAAGATGTTAAACTAGGACGCTCGCCGGGTTGGAAACCGGTACGAGACGAGCGTTCTAGCTATTGCATTTATGCATATGTCGAGAAGCATTCGGAGGAAACAGTTAATCAACTGATCGATCCGATCGACAATACATGTGATCTTCTGGAGAAATCTACCGCTATAGTGTCAAGTCTACGCCAGGTCGATGAATATACAAGATCGAGTGTGATTATGGCTCTTGAGATCTCCCCTAGGGAATCGCGAGGTTACTGGAAGTATCATGTTCCAGACAAGAAGTTCAAGCAATCTAAGGCTATGGGGAAGATCAACGACAAAAAAGCAACTTTGCTATTTGACAGTGGTGCCGAGGTATCCATACTGGATGCCACCTTTGCTCGTAAGGTCCGGTGCCACATTGATGAGAGTCAAATGTTGGAATGCGAAGGTGTTGGACGATCTCCATATAAGATCGAGGGACGTACTCGTCTCAAAGTCACGCTGGCAGGATCGCTAGTGTACTTCTTTGATGCATGGGTAGGTCCACCCACTGGAGGCCAAGATCTGATACTACGAATGGACTTCATGGTGCCAGCGGGTTTCCGCCTCGATCTCGCTGATGGGACGATATGTTTGCCCGACGAAGTCCGTCTTCAGATGGCTGGTAGGCGTCCCCTCTACGGTGACAAGATCGAACATGTGTGCTGGAAGGATCACTACTGGATCGATGTCGGACAGACGGCCGAGATGAGGCTGCGCGGTCAGACGTCAAACCAGTATAAGTTATGGGTCACCAGGGGAGATCGATGGGTGCCAACGATCACAGTCGGCCCAGTAAGAACGCGTTATCTACAGGTGACCAACATAAGTGATCACGCATTAACTCTTCACGAAGGATCGAGAGTCGCGATGTGGTTGAGTGGAGATCGAGTTCCCCGAATTCCGGGATACGTATCCGTAGGATCAAGGAGGTACGCCGAATGGCAAAATCTCGCGTATCAGGCAACTACGGATGAGATCAGTAAAGTGGATATTAACGATCAGACCACCGAGTCAGCGGTGGAACGTCCCGGGTACGTAATACCAACTGCGATCTCACCACGGCCTGTAAAAGCCATTCAGAATGTCGAGATCGCAGGGGACGGGGACGCAAGCCCACCGTCGAGCAAGTGTACATCTGACCAAGGCAAGATTGATCCTGTTAAGAGTAATGATCTTCACACCAAGATTGAGGCGAACATTGGCGATTCTACGATGGATGATGAAGTTTGTATCAAGGAAGGGGGAGCTTATTCGCAGAAGATGTGGAAGATCTAATGGCTGTGCTACCAGAAGTAACCGCGACCACGGAAGAAGTCAAGATCGAAGATCTACAAATAGGTGATGCCAATATCAACACACAGGAGTTGATCGAGCGTCTTGTGCAGATTATCTGGAAACGGAAGCACCTTCTTATCGGAAAGGGCAATGCCTTACTACCAGCGGCGAAGGGAGTGGCATGTGATATAGATGTGGGGAATGCAAAGCCAGCAGCTCAAGGTTGTCGCAAAGTGGCGATACAGTTCCGCGAAAAGTTGTATCAACTAATCAAGGGACTACTATCTGCTCGAATGATCCGACACTCGACCTCTCCATAGTTGTGATTATCAAGAAGAATGGGATTGACATCCGGTTATGCATCGATTACCGCCTGGTTAATAGTCTGACAAGGCTCATGGTATATCCCATGCCTCTGATCAATGCTTTGCTAGATGGTCTCGACAAGGTTCTCTGGTATTGCTCCTTGGATAGGCCAGCGGTTTCTGGGTAGTACCTATGACGGACCGAGCCCGATCGATCTCGTCATTTATTACTCCATTTGGACTGTTTGAGTGGAATCGGATGCCGTTCGGACTTAAAAACGCCCCCCAGATCTACCAGAGACTCCCAGACAATGCACTATATGGATTCTTGAAGGTAACCCAAGATCAAGACCGATCTGACCGAAAGGACGTATTCGAGACGGGGAAACCTGATCTAGAAAGAAATGAGTCAGTGTTGGGACGTCGATCATATATCGACGACATACTGGTAACAGGGAGATCGTGGGATGCGTTATGCGAAAAGGTGGAAAAGCTGTTGGACGCCTGCGACGAGTGGAATCTGTCCATCAGTGTCGCCAAAAGCTTCTGGGGTCGGCAGAAGGTGGACTATCTAGGACATCGTGTATCTGCTGGAGGTTTGGAGACACATCCAAAAGATCTGTCAGCTTTACGAGAATTACCGTTTCCCACCAACCTAAGATCGATGCAATCATTCTTGGGAAGTCTCAACTACTACAGTCGATTTATTGAAGATTTCGCGATCTACGCATCAGTTCTGTACGAACTCCGCGAAGCGGACTTCTACGACATCGCTCGAAGGACAAAATTGACTGGGGACGATGAGAACGTCATTAGGGAAGAAGGTGCGATGTGGACAGAAGCTAGGACAGCGTTCACCATATTGAAGAACAAAATCGTGACTGCTCAGATCCTGCAACATTTCGATGTAGATCGACAACCGGTGGTGGTAGTATACGCCAGCAAGGGGGCGATCTCAGCTGCCCTGATGCAAGAGCACGATGGAGTGTATAAGCCAGTGACTTTCACTAGTCGCACACTTAAGCCTAACGAGATCAACTATGGTATGGTCGACAAAGAAGTGTTGGCTCTGCTCAGGATACTAGATATCTGCTACACTCAGCTCGCGACAAGATCGATTAAGGTGTTGACGCGTCACTCTACATTGGCGTGGTTACTTCATTTATCCGGGTTGCAAGGAAGGTTAGGGCGATGGGCTGTACTTCTATCGAGTTGGACTCTCGAGATCGTGAAATGTACCAAAGGGGAGGATGAGATCTTATGCGTGATCGCGGCATGTAATACACCCCGCAAGGAAGTGGACTCGATCTTGGTTTCGATCGCTCCCAGGAAACAACCGCGACAAGTGATCTCGATGCCACCTCCAACAGTGGAGCCAGACGAGAAATTACTAGTTGTTAGCTTTGATGGATCGGCGCGTGTGAAACGAAGTGGCGGAGCATACAGTGGAATAGTGTGGAGCCTATCAGAATGGACAGTGATCTCGGCAGCATCGAAGTACAAACTCGATCTCACAGTAAATGAGGCCGAGTACCACGGTCTGCTCCTGTGTCTCGATCTCCTGTCAGATATGGACAGGGGACGCCTGATCATCTGTGGAGATTCTAACCTTGTGATCAGACAAATGAGACGTGAGATCGAATGCAAGGAGTCAAAATGCACATGGAATGGCGAGCACCGCAATCGCCCGTAAGGCTGTTGGATGACTACAACGTCGATGGCACCTGAGCCTAGGTCCTGATGGAACACGTTACTCACGTAATCCTTGACCGAGTAGATGACGTTCATGCTCCAAAGGTAACTTCAACTATAACACAAGAATGAATGAGCCACGGACGCAGTAGGATGTAGAATAACAAAAGCTACGACTTGTGTGGAGGAAGAAGCTTGGCGCGTTCTACTCTTCGTGACGTTGTAGGAGGTACGGCTTGACACTTGGAGCACCGCACCGTAGCAACGTACGTACGTCGTAACGGTTGGTTGGCTACAAGTGTAGGAATGCAAGTGGGAATGCTATCGGAGACTTTTGTTCTCGATGACCCCGGGATTAAAGTTGTTACGGCAACAAGCACTGGAACACCTCCGATCTTGGCCCAACCATGAGTTCCTACATATGAAGCGAGATTGGAATCAAAGTGCAGCTAGTCTGGCGAGCACCGCATTACGTCGCGAAAGTGGAGTTGTGATTGTCACGGAAGAGGAGCGCCAAGATCTTATGACTCTCAATAGATTGGAGGAGTTGCTAATAGCTAAGGATGATGCAGCTACAGTCAAGATCGCTGCTATCACAAGATCGCGTAAGAAATGTCAACCTCAGGTGTTACAAGAAGAGATTGTGCAAAGAATGAGGATGGAGCGTATTAGCCGAGCTCAAGATGAGGAGAAATGGATCGTCGATCTTAAAGCTTACCTGCGAGGGGACGTACAAGATCTTACATCGGCTGAAGCGAAAAGCTGCGCTAAGATTGCAGATCGCTACGAGACAAATGAATCAGGGTTGTTGTTTTATTTTCCGCCGACCAAGCAGTCCGACGAAGATCGCGATCTTATGGCCAAGCTCGTAGTGCCTGAAACATTGCAAAACGATCTTATGCACCACTATCATTCGAGTTTGGAAGGTTGTCACCAAGGTATTGGACGGACATACTACAAGATCAGAGCTCATTTCCACTGGCGCGGATTATATCAGAGTGTACAACGCTACGTGGGTCAGTGCATAGACTGCGAGACAGGAAAAGGACGGCCTACGATCCATGGGGAATCGCCTGGCAATTTACAAGCTACGTATCCGTTCCAAATTATCGGTATGGATCACTTACCGTCACTACCAAGATCGCACAAAGGAAACACGGAGCTATTGATCTGGATCGATCTATTTACTGGGTATGTGATCGCGAAGGCTAGCGCATCAAGGACAGCACAGACCGTCGCCGAGAACTATGAGGAATGTGCCTTTCGACGATTCGGTGCTAGCGAGGCTATCCGACATGATCGAGAACCCGGTTTTATGTCTGACTTCTTCAGATCGTTCAACAAATCGTGGGAAAGAGACAGCGAGCAACAATGGCATACCGCCCGCAAGCAAACGGTACAACTGAACGGATGATGTGAGAACGTTAACTCGTTCAGTCAAGATGTATGTTGAAGATATCGATCAGCGAGATTGGGACAAATATGCGGAGCGCCTCACCTACGCGCTCAATACTGCCCAAGATCGCGTTTGAGGATATACCCCGTTCTATCTGTTGCACGGCTGGGATCCACGATCTACGCTGGAAGCAATGATACCATTAGGACCAACGAGAAGACGAGATCGTGAACCCCGTCGGTGGCGATACCGTATCCAGAAGCAATATCAGCAAGCTCGTGACCAAGTTAACGAGAGACTACGAGATGCAATCCAAGAAAGGTCAGATCGACACAATGAAACTGTCCTACCACATAAGATCGAAGTCGGAACCTAAGTGTGGTTATACCTAGATCGGGTCAAGGAAGGATATGCGCGTAAGCTGGCACATATGTGGCACGGCCCCTTCCGTGTGTTGGAGTTAGTGGAGGAACATGCAGTACGTCTTGAGATCGCCGATACAGAATATCGACTCTTCCCGGTGGTGCATGTCTCTAAGATCAAACCTGTACGACAATTCCCGGATCGTCCCAAGACGCGGTTGACAATACAAGATCAAGATCGATTCGATTTTGACGAAGCCTTGTTGCCGGACGATAGCTCGGTACGAGATCTAGACACCGACGAATACGAAGTCGAAAAGATCGTAGACATGCGATCGGGGAAGCGTACGCGATATGGACGTACATTACATGAATTCTTGGTACACTGGAAAGGATATGACGAACTGACATGGGTAGATGAAGCCGATCTTAATTGTGGAGCTTTACTGTATGACTATTTGCGAGATCGAACGAATCGAAATCGATTCGAGGTCATGCAATCACGTGAGGATCCATAAGGAGGCGAGATTGTGAAGTTAGCTGGCCACATCACGAAGGAACAGGTGAAGGATCTATCGGACGGCGGTAGATCAGATGAACGGTGGTGTATATGATAAAACCGACTAGATGGCCATGTGTCACTAAGATCGAAGGCGTCGATACTTCAAAGGACGACGCATAAAAAAGAAGGAAATCACGAGGAAGAAATGGATTAATTGGAAGATTATAGCACCGCTATGTTGGAGGCTGGCTGAGAAGAAGGTGGCACGTTAACGACTTGTCCTGAAGACGAGGAATACGCGTCGCCGGATGATCCGTAGAAGATCGGCGATATTGTAGACGCCAAGGTTCCGCAAGATCAACGGCGGACAGCGCGTCCTCTAGCGACGCAGCAGACACATCCGGATACCAGATCTTGGGGTGACGCGGCTTGGGGAAATGCTGGAAGAAAGGGTCCAGCAAGACATCCAGATCGCAATATTGTTGACGCAGAGCCGGGATGAGATGTCGAAACAAGAACTGCTTCCAGGCGGCTCCAGCCCGAGAGCCACGCTGGCGACGACCTTCATGGTAGGTCGATAAGGCTGCGTCAGCAACGCACATGTCTTCTGGGATCGGCAGGAAATGACTGGACTCCCAGAGCGCCTGAAGATGCTTCTCCTCATACTCCAGATATTTCTCACAAAAGCCAGGAGGCATAAAATCAACCATGAAGGAGAGAGGTCCTTCGGCGGACTCCAAAGACGCCCACGGTGGAGGAGTAAGAGACATCAAGGTATCCACAGCAGCTTCCGTAATAAAATCCTCGATCTCGATTCGAGAAGGTGTTGCAGAGGAGGCCACGTCAGGAACTAGCCATTCGGAAACATCAAGCAGAAGATGACTTATCACCTGTGTGTTCAAGGTGGAGATGCTCAAGTGACTTACGCGATCAGCATCCCAAGGGAAGACGTCCATCGAGCGAAAAAGACGTCTGGTAATCAAACTGGGAATCCACTCTGATCTTGGGACTTTCGGATGGGGTGGAGTCAGGGTAGTGTCCTCGGAGGACTGTCGGATATCGGGAAGCGACTTACTCGTACCAGATGCGAGATCACCGTCATCGGGATAAGATTCGGGGTCGTCAGCAGGTATATCAATCTCCGGAGACTGCTCGGGAAGATCGTCGGAAGGACTGTGATCGCTTTCCTCGCCACCCAAATCGATGGGGTGGCTGGCAGTCCCCAACGAACCCAGATCTCCATCAGACGGCTTAGATCGACGGAGATCCGAACGAGATTTAGCCAAGGCAGCTAACATTTCGGGATTGTCCGCATCATCTTCCGGAGAGCCGCCATCTTGCTCAATCTCCGATTCTTGAGGAAGATCGGAGAGCTAGGGTTCAGGAACTTCGGGATCTGGATCCTCCGGGTCAGGAAGATCGTCAGGAGAATAGGAGGATGAAAGATCAAGCCGTCGGGCTTTGCCGGATCGGGTTGGGGACGATTCCGACCCAGATCGAGGACGCGTCGGACTCGCAGGAGTCGGAAGAGCGATATCTTGGTTGAGGGAGCGAGCCACAGCCCAGAATCGACTATAGGCGTCCTTGTAATGAGCCGAGAGAGCAGCATGCTCGGCCCGTAGAGCAGCAAGCTCCCGTTTCTGGCTCACGAACTGGTGATCAACCTGGGAACGGGCAGTCTGAAGATCGGCTACCTGTTGCTCTAAGCGGGAGATGATGGTCCTCATTGAGGCAACATGGTTCCCACGAGCACGAAGCTCGGCACGAGCCTTGTCCAGACGCTCGGACGAGGAAGTTGCCTTCGCCACCACCTGATCTCGCTCAGATTGAGCTTCATGACAGTCTGTCCGGAACAGGTCCCGTTCCTCTTGGAGCCGGGTGATACGTCGATCTTGTGCACTGATTTGACGCTGGAGCTGAAGAGCCGCTGCTTCCAGTGAAGCCTCTGACCGCTCCAAAGCTTGGTATCGCTGCTGAGCCTTAGACAAGTCTTGATCTTGGTCCTTCAAGCGCTGACGGTCTTCTAATAACGATTGATCTTGGGTCTGATCACGCTGTCGAGTAGCTGGCAGTTCTTGATCTTGGTTGAATAAAAGTCGAGCGAGTGCAGGTGGAGGTGGGGAACCAAGAGTGGGGTGGCTGGTTAAGGCCGCCAGCTGGGCTTGGAGATTCTGGACCTGGCGTTTCAAGGTATCGATCTCGTCCTCCAGACACAAGGTCCTGCTCTTGGAAGTGGCTTGCAGCTCACTATAATCCTCCCGAAGCTTAGAGACTCTGTCCAGCTTCTCTTCAAGTTCCTCGATGGCCGATCTGCTCTCTACCAGCTGTATGTTGGGGTTCTCCATCTCTTGGATCAATGTATCGTACCGATCCAGGCAGAACTTGGCGAACGGCTTGGCCTGGGATCGTAAGTGATCCAAATGGCGATGAAGATCGCTCATGTGGAGGATGGAGTCAGTGTGGGCATGTTGGAGGTCTTCATGGTCATCCTGCAGCTGCCGGAAGATCGACTCTTGATTAATGGCGTTCTCCACACCCCGCCGAGAAGACAGAATGTCTTGGAAGGAGTCCCGAATGACTTGCAGATCTAGGTGAGATCTATGGACGTGTGCCGTCGGTGCTGAAGACAATCGACGACACTCAGGGCACGAGGAATCGGGACGAGACGAAGGAGTGGAAGCTGGGTCAGGGTCGATAGTAGTGGCCGCTATCGCGAGTATGTCCAGCTGGTCCAGTGGAGACGTTTATCTTACAGCAGAAGAAGTGGGAGCGGAGTTTTGATCTTGAACCATGGAGGGATGACCGGCTTGGAAGGAGACGCAATGCAGCGAGCGAAAGCAGTTGTGCTGCAGTCACTCGTGCAGGGGACGGTTGTGGTGAAGCGGATAAGAAGTTTTATGACTTCGATCTCGACCCGCCAATCGAGATTAAAAGAAATCCCTCCTTATGGTGATCCTCGATATAGTGACACTCACTATAATGACCAAGTGAATGCGTGTGCCATCATCCCCGCCCAAAGCGATTGTACCCACACGGTATCGATCTCAGCAGGTAATATCGATCTTAGTTTTATTATGGCTATTATGAAGCCAGTGCAGTATGGATAAGCCACAGATGGAAAGCATAGGACATTAACCGTTCATTCAGAGTTGGTTTTACCTTCTACTACACAAATCTTCCTTCATCTACGCTACTCCGGGTAGGGATATACAAGATTGGCCCTCCCGACGTCACGCAAGATCAAGATCGACACTAAGTAGAACCCCTACGCCCAAATTGCTTGGCTGGACGTTCGTCGACCCTCAAATCTCAAGACCCCGCTATAGGAAGCGGCAAGCACGTATTGGGAGTATTGGATAAAGGTCACACACCGACAACCAGACCCCCAGGCTAAGATCGACACTGTCTTGGATCAAGATCAACCCAAGACACCTAAGATCGAAGCTCAATACTACACGGCGCAGCGAGTAGAAGTATCCCCGCTGCTGCCACCTCTCCCGCTGTCCTGTCAGACAGCAAGATCAACAACAAGCGCGTCTATCGAGATCACCCGAGGAGCGATCTAGTCCCACCGACGGTACACAAGGTGGGATCAAGTAACTTCACGGAAGATCGGAGTACCCCCTCCGTTAGTCGGCAGTTCGGGCGCAGTGTGCAAGAGGACTCCTGCGATCTTGCGATTTCGAAGAACCACTTCGCCACAATAGGTCACTTCTAGCGTGGGTAACGGGGTTCCACGCGCGGTCAAAAAGACCAATACGAGGGCGGAGGTGTCATTGAGCGCCTCCCGTGTGGGTAACAAATTACCACGCTCGGAGTCTGAGACTCCACCGGCGCGGCCAGTCGAAGGTCAATATCATGTCTTCGACGGCGTGCCCAGTCGTCAAGTGAAGGCAGGTGGCGTCCATATGGAGGCACTGCCTAAGGTGTCAGCACTGCTGAACCTCGAGGGACTGTCTATGAAGGACTTCTTGACCGAGTTGAAGGCCGGAGAGATTGCGAAGATGGTGCTCCTGAAGCCGGAGACATCTCCTGAAGATTTGAACTCTTCCTCCGTAATGGACGAGGACGCCCTGGAGGGGTTCACGAAGCAGCGTGCAACGCGCTTGGGTTCTGAGATTCTCAAGAACCCGGAGGGTCCAGTGTATCCTCTTGTGAAAGAGTACTCGGATGTGGTGTCGAAACATCCACTATCTCCCACCGGATCGGGGATTACGGCACGAGATTGACTTCGCGCCCGGCACAAAGTACTGTGTCAAGAGGCAGTGGCTTCTACCTCGCGAACAAGGCGAGATCATTGATGCCTTCTTCGCCGAGATGGTGAAGTCGGGCATGGTGCGGAAATCAAAGTCCCCGCACTCGATGCCAACCTTCTGCGTTCGTAAATCGAACAGGAAGCGGCATCTGGTTCATGCTTACAACAATCTGAACAATGCGACGGAACTGGTACAGACGCCGATACCTCGCAAGGATGTGTTGTTGAACAACATGCCGGGTCGTATGCTGTACAGCGCCCTGGATATGGTTGACGGCTATGGATGTGATTCTGAAGCACCTCCGTCGCAGGTTCGAGGTCATGGGAGCTAACAAGCTCTATGCCAACATCGGCAAGTGCGTCTCTGCAGCTGAGGAGATAAAAGCCCTCGGTTGCTTTGTCACCAGGGTCGGCGTACGCGCCGATCCAGGGAAGGTCAAGGCCATTGCGGCTTGGCCGACCTGGAGGTCATAGAAGGACCTCCGGAAATGGTTGGGCTTAGCCAACTATCTTCATAACTACAGCGCAGGGTACGCTGAACTTGCTCGACCCTTGTCGGGTCTCTTAAAGAATGATGCCCGACTGGGTCTGGGAGCAACAGCTCCAGGATGCTTTCAACAGCATCAAGGCGAGCTTACAGTATGCACCAGTCCTGGCTCTACCGGACGAGACAAAGTCTTTTAGCGTCGTATGTGACGCTTCTGTAAATGCAATAGGCTGTGCGCTGTTGCAGAAGGATGATGAAGGACGCAAACGCGTCATCTACTTCCAGCCCAGGCAGCTGGAAGCAGCCGAACGGAACTATCCCATTCATGATAATGAGCTACTTGCAATGAAGTACGCTCTTGTCGAGTTTTGAGTACACCTCTTGGGCACAAGGCACTTTGGGATCTTCACTGGTCACGCGTCCTTGCAGACTGCCACCAACTTGCCGCACTTATCGAAACGAATGACGAGGTGGCTGTCATTCTTAGCGGAATACAACTTTCGCGTCGAATACAAGCCGGGCAAGCTCAACGTGCTTGCCGATATACTGTCGCGTCGGCCCAACTATGAGTTAGCTCATGTTAGTCTGGTCACGATTGATCTGCATGATCAGATACGCTTAGCGTATCAGGCGGACGAGAACTACACACCACTGGTGCGGTTCCTGTCCGAGGGCAAGGACGCCAAGTTTCGCCTCGACAGTGGGTACAGCTCCATCGCTATGAGCTGGCCGGCGAGTTACTCCATTTTAGAGTAGATCCAGGGGTCCTCCTCGGGTTGCCGTTCCGACGACGAGGATCTGAAGTATGACATACTTCCGGAGGCGCATGATGAGCCGATGAGCGGCCTCCTTGGCCGAGAGAAGACCTACCAAGCGGTCTCTCAGACATTTTGATGGGTCCGCATGTACAAGTGGGTGCTACACTATGTCAAGACATGTGAAACATGTCAGAGGGTGAAGTCTTCGGGCCACACCTCATCTCCACTACAGAGCCTACCTGTGCCAGCGGATTGCTGGAAGTCGATGAGTCTCGACTTCGTCTTCGGCCTGCCGACCGATGACAAGGGAAACACCGGCATTTTGGTGTTTGTCTGCCGTTTAAGCAAGATGGTGCATCTTGCTCCGGTACGTGACAAGGTCACAAAAAAACAAGCTGCATAGCAGTTCCTAGATAGGCGTTCCGCTATCATGGTCTGCCAGAGACCATTGTCTCTGACCGAGACCCGCGTTTCACAGGGGCGTTTTGGGACACTCTGTTCCAGCTATTGGGAACAAGGTTGACAAAATCAACTGCGGACCATCCGCAAACGGACGGTCAGACGGAACGCGTCAACCGCGTGCTCGAAGATACTCTACGGAGCATCCGTGCTGAGGCACCTCGGTCCTGGTTGGACCAGTTGCCTATGGTTGAGTTTGCACTCAACAATGCGGTACTCGCATCAACGGGGTTACCGCGTTCTATCTAAATGGATTCGTCACCCCAGGTACCTCTAACGTTGCGGGGAGGAATCGATGCCTCAACCGTAAGTGGGGGAGAGGCTTGGGAACCTTTTCTTCCACAGGTCTCAAAAATTGAGCCGCAGTCTTTAAAAATAATGTTGTTGTCGTTTATAGAGGACAGGCTGACGCTTACCAGGCGGGTTAGAGTTGCAATGGACCGTGCACAAGACAAAAAAAGGAGTACTCTGACAAGAATGGAAGAGGAAGCTGAAACGTGTTTAGCGTTTTGTAAGTTGGTTCTACTTGACACTAAGAAGCTACCACTGAATCTGATAAGCTCCGTAGAGAGCAGCAAGTTGAAGCATCGCATTATCGGGATCTTCGCGGACCTTGGAAGGTAGTTGTTGATTTTCACTATGCTGTGTGATCTCTAACTCGCAATAGGCGAGATCGTGGAGAGTCAACACACTTTAGCCGGTTCACGAAGCGCGTTTTAGTGAAGCTGGCAGCTTCCTAGGATCCAGTGCTTGTATTTATGCTGATTCAGAAGTGACCTATTGTGGCGAAGTGGTTCTTCGAAATCGCAAGATCACAGGAGTCCTCTTGCACACTGCGCCCGAACTGCCGACTAACGGAGGGGGTACTCCGATCTTCCGTGAAGTTACTTGATCCCACCTTGTGTACCGTCGGTGGGACTAGATCGCTCCTCGGGTGATCTCGATAGACGCGCTTGTTGTTGATCTTGCTGTCTGACAGGACAGCGGGAGAGGTGGCAGCAGCGGGGATACTTCTACTCGCTGCGCCGTGTAGTATTGAGCTTCGATCTTAGGTGTCTTGGGTTGATCTTGATCCAAGACAGTGTCGATCTTAGCCTGGGGGTCTGGTTGTCGGTGTGTGACCTTTATCCAATACTCCCAATACGTGCTTGCCGCTTCCTATAGCGGGGTCTTGAGATTTGAGGGTCGACGAACGTCCAGCCAAGCAATTTGGGCGTAGGGGTTCTACTTAGTGTCGATCTTGATCTTGCGTGACGTCGGGAGGGCCAATCTTGTATATCCCTACCCGGAGTAGCGAAGAAGAAGGAAGACTTGTGTAGTAGAAGGTAAAACCAACTCTGAATTAATGGTTAATATCCTATGCTTCCCATCTGTGGCTATCCATAACGCACTGGCTCCATAATACCTATAATAAAGCTAAGATCGATATTTACCTGTCAGGATCGATATCGCGTGGGTACAATCGCTTTGGGCGGGGATGATGGCACACGCATTCACTTGGTCATTATAGTGAGTGTCACTATATCGAGGATCACCATAGACGGATTGCTCTCGATCTTGATTGACGGGACAAGATCGAAGTCGGGAAACTTCGTATCTGCTTCATCACATTATCTAGCAGGCCTTAAGACCTTTCGCCGTAGAGAGGGTATCGTCCTCCTAGTTCTTCCACCAGCTTGGCTTCGGATTTTTATGTAGCTCGAAGTCCAATGAGTGAGTAATGTCTAATACATTAACCCACTGCACACACCTGCTGGCCGGAGCAGTACAGAAGAATCGATGTGACTTCTTCTTAGTTGATCACGAATGAGACTACCCAGCCGATGCACAATGCTGGCGGTTTCTACTTACCCTCAACTACTTCATTATACTAATTTCAATCATAATACGATGCCTCAATGGCATTGGTAAAACTGTGGCTGGCGACCACGGTCATATCTCGGCACCAACTAGATGTTCTTGCTATCTGGCATGATTCTCCTATCGTAGCTCATAGATATTCCTTGAACTAGCTGTAGCCTCAATCTGCTCTTTGTTGTTGCTTGACTCAAACCCGTCATATCGAAGCTACAAAACATCTGTAACAACCAAACAGTACAATACTCACGAGGTTGAATTGTTTCATAGTGTATGTAGACTGATGCTAAACTCGGAGGCTATGCTTTTATTGCAGTATCACAAATGGGTAAAATCGTTGTACGCTTTGGTTTGCAAACCGCACAGCCATTATGCTACACTATAGCAAAATGACCTCTTCAACACTTGGCGCGATGCGGTCAACTGAGTAAAGTACGAGTAACCTGCTAATCTGAGATCCGCACAGGTATGCACCAGTGCCGTATCGTTCAAGTCCTAAATGAACTTATGTCCTAAGCAAGCACAATTATCTGCCAATAGTGTAGAATGAAAAATGCTCATCTTGTTTGCAGAAGAGGCCATAATCGGGTGGGGAACAGAAAAATATTAATTTCGGGATTTTTCAAATGGATTGCCGTAGCTACATGTGAAGCTGTGGGTTTGAATTTTCGCCCCAGAAGCCGCCTCCCAGGACCATTCATTGATCTGTGAGCTGATTGGCTGAGATTTTACAACATTGGGACAGGAATCTGGGAAGATGTAAGCGTTACGCTTCAGGAATACTTTCGATAATCTCCGGAATCCATGTCCGGCCCGGAATCCCGAGTCGACCATCTGCATCCGGAGTCCTGATATAGCGGAACCAGGTGCCCATACAGTATCCAAGTATATCCTGTGAAAAGAACTCTAGAAGCCGCCCAAGGTCACGTGGAATTCAAACACCAAGAGCATTTGGAAGGGACTGGCATCCGGGGAAATCCTGATTTGTACCCACTATCCAGTTGAAGCTCTACGTATACTCAAGCCAAGTGATTACCGACCGACTAAGACGACCGACCAGGATGTGCTCGGCACCAGCCGGAATTCTTCGGGCTTCGGCGACAGAAACACGCGCTCCCTGCCTCTTTCTATAGTGAAATCAAGATGTTTAGCAGAGACTTTAGCAAAATACTTATACATAAATAACAGAGAGTTCAATTTGCCACCAAGGACGCAAGTGAGTGTGCGGGAGGTTCCCATAAGCCACCACTGCCGAGAACCGCCGACCAGCCTCAAGAAGAGGGCTCGGGGTCACCTCCGCCAGCGTTAGGCCGCGACGACAGCGTATACCGTCGCGGGATTCTCCACAAAGGTCAAGACCAAGTTAGGTAAGGGATCCGGAAGGCGCATCCGGAAGTGAACTTCCTATTTCATATTCCAGTTGGTATTCCGGCCTCCGGATACCCATTTCATATTATAACTGCGTTTTTAGGAGGTTGTTAGTAGTTAGCCCCTTGGAACTGTATTGAATTAACTACTGTGTGATAGGATTGTATATTGAGGGTTATCCGGATTACTTTCTAGTAATCCCGGATTCCATTTGAATATTGTCTTCCGGTAACCAAGTGGTTATCCGGAAGTGGTGCGCTTGTGAGAGTCCCGGAACTGAGCCAGTGTTCCGGAATCAGACTCCGTCGACTGGCATCTGGAGTGCCCACCGCTCAAGGGCCACAAAGAATAAGAGCGGCTGTATATTTGCATATTAACTCTCTGTATTGTATTGGTTAACCGCTAGGGGAAGACTTTGCTAATAGTCTTTCACCGATTCCAGACGACTACATCTAGAAAGTACCTGGCATTTGGTCGCCTGGACCCGATCGGCATCCAGAAGTAACTCATTGGTGACTACACCGGATACACGAAGACAAACGATACCCAAAGGGATACCACAAGGTCACACGCCAACTCTGCCTTTCGGATACCCATAGGATCCCGGAAGGTTGAGACTGACCCCACTTGGCATCTGGACGTTTCATTCCAGAACCCACCTGGACACGCACTATACACTCTGGGCGACCGACTTCCAGTCCGGAAGCCGAAAAGTGTTCACCCACTTCGCCACAGCTGGTGCGCGTGCCCGGATTCGATACCGAGTGTATCACCGAGTTACTTTATATTCGATTCGATTAGTTTCAGGGGAACTGAGTGCTAACTAACTTTCTAATCGTGGTTGTGATGGTTGGAAGTGAAAGCGCGCGCAAAGGGAGAGACGCGGATTCTGGGTCCGGTATTGCATCCAGATCGTCGCGTCGGTTGAAGGGGCAGCTGCCTGAAGAGCATGAAGATTTAGATACGATCATGAGAAGAGCTCGCCAGGCCAACGCCGCGAAGCGAAAGGCTGCCCAGGAAGCGAAGGAGTTGCCGGATCTCCGGGAGGAGGATTCCAGATCTTCCGTTGAGGATGCACACCACGCAAGTCTGGACGGAGGTGATCTGGAAGAAACTTCGGACCGAGAAGGCGACCCTGAGCAAGAAGAATCCGGATCCGAGTCGGGTTCGGAGGAAGAGGATTCCGATCAGGAGGAGTCCGATGGTGAGGAGTCTGAAATCGTCGGGAGTGATGCTGAAGATTCCGGAAGGGAGGCTACTGAAGATGAAGTCGTCGAGATTGAAGCCCCCGCGGAGGATCGAGTTCTAGATTCTTCTCCGCCGAAAAGAGTGGATCTAGATACTGTATCTGGAGTTCGAGAGGAGTCACCGCGCGTGAAGCAGGAAGATCGCCCGCTGTCGCCGGTTCAGGAAGATACTGCGCTTGAAGACAATAGCATGTCCCCGCCAGTAATTCCGCAACTTCGGATGCCTACACTGTATCCGGACCAGGCGCCGTTCCAAATGCCCTCTGAGGTGCCTCTACAAGAGCCGAGTAGATTAGATATTCCAGATTCTAGAATGGAAGAGCATCAAGATGTTCCATCTGGGGCGTCTGAAGTACAGATGACCGAAGGTCTCGCGAAGGCATATGTGGCCGAGCAGGTAAGACGTTGGGAGCGCGATGGTTCCGAAAGGAGCGTTCCACCTGACGTCAGATACGACTGGCCTCCCGTACATCTGGATATCGAAGCCTTCCTTCATGCGGCTTCGAAGACTTCCGAATATCTTAATCGTCGGATGTTGATGCCGGCACAGACAGATGCCTGGATTTCAGAACTTCAGATCCAGCGTCACACTTTTGGAACGGCCCAAGATCTACGAGCAGGCTTGATCCCGCCGATGGCATTCTCACCTCGAGAATGTATAGCCGTCCTTCAGACTCTACTGTTCGAAGCCGGGTTTGGTTTTGTGAACTTGGTACCTGGATGGTTCCGGACGCGTGTCTTCAAGGTACATCCAGATCTCGTTCGACAAGTCGTTGGCGAAGTGATACAGTTATTGACTGTGGAGGTGATCGAGTGGAGACAGTTAGTAGTCCGGATGCAGGAATACGCCCAGATTCTTGCGGCCTCTGGAAGGGAAATACTTTATCAAGTACGTCCAGAAGCCACTTATCAAGGTGGAAGCATATTCATTTCGGATTACGAAGCCTCTCTATTGGGACGAGACTTCACTGAGCTCCTCGTGGCATCCGGTTTTCGGAAGTTGAGAAGTCCACGGGGACCTGTCCATCAGGATGTCCAGGCAAAACGCATCCAACGCGTAAGGCCTCGGCCACCACAGTCGTCGATTCCGTCACCAGCGCCTTCGTCGATGCCATCCGTGCCGTCTACCGTCATCCGAAATCTGGAAGCTGATCTGGAATTCACATCGTCCCGAAGCAACTTGTCTTCACACCGGAGCGTTCCGGAACGAGGGAGTTCAGCTCAGTCGTCCAGCATGTTTGAGACTTCTGGGGGATCAAGTGAGTCGATGGCAAGTGCCACCTCCGGAACCCGGACATCTCGGGAAAGCACTTCGGAGTCATCAGGATTTGGGATGAGTCGGAGTGCTAGGACGCACATGCCCTATTCAGCGTTCAACCCGATGGCAATGACTGCGCGAGGGTCTGGAAGTGGGGCGGCGGCGGAATCTGGAATCACGTTCCAGGTTACCCACCAAGCACCTCGCACTCCTGGTGATCAAGATGGCGAGGGTTCAGAAGCGCAGAAGCAAGAGAGATCCAAGAAGAAACGTAACAAGTCGTCTTCTAGGCGACACGAAGCGGATCGACGGTCTCCACCAATTGAGGAATCGGGATCACAAAGTGTCCAAAAGTCTGATAGCCGACGCCAAAGGACCTTTGAAACCCCGCCCCGCTCGGAACGATCGTCTAAGTCGGCTGGCTCAGGATCCACGCAAGTTGCCCTGAATACCATGTATCAACTCCAAGAAGTCATGGCCAGGATGGAAGACCAGCAGGGTTCTGCTCTGGAGAGATTGTCTGGGAATATAGATGCCAAGTTAGAGAAACTCCTGGATTCCAAGTTCCAAGCGATGTTCCCGATGAAGGCTGTACATAATTTCTTGGCTTCACAGGTGCGCGACCTGCGATCAGCAGCCAGCAAACCGCCTGAGACAAGTGCAACTCAAGGTCACCCATCATCTGATCCGGCAACTTTGCGTCCAGTATCCAGTGGCCCATCTCCAATGTATCTGACTTGGATTCCTGGAAAACAGCTGTTCGGAACCCAGACGAAGTCTTTGCCGCACAGCTTGCAGCAGCTCTACAAGTCGTCACTCGTGATTCTAAAGCGCCTAGGGAGCAAGTGTCCAAGACATTGGCGCCTCAGACTCTAGTGGTGAAGAAGGAGCCGACGACAAGGAAGAAGAATACATCTGAAAGGAGGGACCGGGATGTCCGGAAGCGCTCGGCGGAGGATGCTGCCAGGAAGAGCGTGTCTAGAAGGACCGACTCGAAGAAACAAAGCTCGTCGTCCAGACACAGCAAGAAGTCGACGTCCCGGAAGCGAGCGCCGTCCGACGACCCAAGTTCCTCTGACTCAAGCTTCGAATCAAGTGGGTCGAGTGCGGATTCTAGAAGTTCGGACAGTAGCTTCATTGAGGACAAGGCTCCTGGAGTGACGACTACAACGGCAGGCGGAACGACCACTTATATGTTCAAGCCGTTTGTCAACGCGAGTACTCTAGAAGATTTCGATGAGAAGGCGCCTTTGGCCACCGGATGCGTTGGCTGGAGAAGTTCCAGAGCATGTCGGTGCAAGGCGGTTGGGCGGATAATGTGAAGATTTACGAGATGAAGCTGAAGTTATCCCCGGCAGTCCGGAACTGGCGAGCGAACTTGCGGCCGAAGATCCGGAGGAAGTGGAAGGACTTTCTGAAAGCATTCAAGGAACGCTACTGTAAGGCGAAGACCCCGGATGCAGAGAGATACTACACGATGTTCCAGAAGAAGTCCGAGACACCTTTGGATTTCTACTACCGCCTCAACAAGGTGGCGGATAGAGCGGGAATCCAGATTGACGGATCGTCCAAGTATCGAGAGCAGCATTTGAAGGCATTCACTAAGAAGCTTTTGGATTCTAGACTCCGGACGACCCTTCAAGGTCAACGTCTTCGGAGTTTGGAAGATGTCGAGTACGTCCTGAAGCAACATGAAGATCTGACTCTGGAAGACGACTACGACACCCCACCTCCAAAGCGGGATTTCAGAGCGGACAACGTCCCTCGAGACAAGTTCCGGATGAAGCGTTCTGGACGAGCATATCTGGCCAAAAGTGAAGACGATTCGGATGAAGGGGACCGCCATGTGAAGTTTGAGGATGAAGAAGAAAAGGCGGCTCCAGAAACCACGACGACAAAGTCCGATAATCAGGAACCTGGATTCCCTAGCATGGAAAATCTTTCAGAAGCAGTCTACAAGATTCTTCACGAAGGAGGTTGGAGGCCCAGTCTTCAACAGATCGTCTGGATTCCAGGAGACATCCGGAACAACACGATCCCAGACGTCAAGGTTTCCGGAACCCCCATTATTCCGCCCGATACTGTGAGAACTGCAGGAACTTTGGGCATCTCAAGGAAGACTGCTGGGCAGACATCGAGTGTGAACGCTGTCATCGGAAAGGCCATCCGGTACGATTCTGCCGGATGCGGCAGTGTGATTATTGTGGCAAGTACCACGAGGGACACTGTGGGAAGCATGAGGCAATCCAAGATCTGGAAAACCTTATCCGACAAGGGACTTTGGAAGTACCGACCGCCATCCGGAAGAAACTGCTGGATTCGGACGCCGATTCTGGGGAACAACAGTTAAACTAAGAAGCCCGCTGGATGGGGATCCAGAACGCGTCGGGCTCAAGAAACCCCCAGAATTGTGTGTGTTAGCGTACGTCGGCCCAGAATTGAAGAAAACAACAAGTTAACCATCAATGCATGACTATAACCCAAGATGACTCTCAGGTTCCAGATTCCGGTTACGAACTTTTTCCAGATGTTGATTCTAAAGATCTGGACGATGATTGGAATCCGGACAATTTGGACGACACCCCGGTGGAATTCAGACTGAAACCCGGAGAGAGATATGGATGGTGGGAAGAACATCGATCGGAGACGTCAAAACGGGTTGCAATGGTACATGGTGCAGTGAATAATATTCGGACGGATATCCTTCTGGATTCCGGAGCGTCGGTGAGTATGCTGAGTTTGGATCTTGCGCGTAGACTCAAGCTCAAGTTGGACTTCCGGAAACAGCTCCGGGTATCTGGACTAGGAGGTGTCCCGACGTACATCGCTGCCCAAACCGAAGTTAAAGTCACCCTGGGTCTGAACGTAGTTTACGTTCTGGAACTCTGGGTAGCCAACATTGGCGAGGGTGTTGACGTGTTGCTTGGAATGGACTTCATGTACTCGGCAGGAGTACGACTGTGTATTCGTGAAGGATTGGTGCAACTTCCAGACGAAGAAAACGTCATGCTTTCAGGAAGAACTTTCGACCAACAACGCAAAGGATTGCGTCTGGAAGTCCGGCCACCGGAAACCCTTTATTTGGGGCCAGGGGAACAAGCGGTCATCCGTATCAATTATGGCCAAAGTAATCCGCAGCGTGAAATAGTCTGGGCTGGACGAGGTGATCGCTGGGTGACCCAGCTGATATATGGTGCGAAGTCATGGGCGGTCGCGGTGAAGGTAGTCAACATTTCCGAAAAGGATGTTTGCATAGACACGAACACTCCTGTCGCCCAGATTGTGGAATTCGGATGCTATCCTTTTGGGAGATTCGTGCGACCTGGACTCCGAAGGTATCGTGAATGGGAAGTCCTGATTTACGAGAACACGAACTCTCGTCAGGAACAGCTTCGCCAACGAAGATATCTTCAAGCAATCGAGGCATCCCAACCTCCAAGCGTTCGGAAGCCAGAATACCCATGGCCGAAGAAGTTACTAACAAGGCCACCTCGAGGAGGTTCTGGGGTCCATATGGTATGTTTACAAGACCCGCCACGTTCGAGTTCGGAATCCGTCTCGGATTCAGATGCCGTACGTCTGGATGTCTGGAATCCAGAGGGGCTTCAGATGATCAGTGAAGTTTCGGAGGGAATTTGGGAAGATCCGCCGGAAGCGGTGAAGACTCCGGAATATTCATGTGAAGAAGGTCCCTGTAAAGGTGACCCTTTAGTGATTCGGAAATCCAAACCCCAGGGGACTCAGAGGACGAAGAATTTTTCGATGCGATCGAGGGCGTGCCGAGCGATGGGAACCTGGAAGGACCGCCTGACAAGGAAGAGGGATCCGGAAACCTACATCTTGGAATCTCTTCTGAGGCGGACTTAGTAAGCAAGGCCATCCGGAAGCTGGAAACGAAGTTTATCCGATGCCTACACCTGAATGCGGAAGAGTTGAATCTGGAACCGGCTGTGTATGTTCACGAGGGAAGTGATATGCTGTCTCAGTGAAGGATCAGTTGGTGATGCTTCCGGAAGTACACGAGTTGAGTCCAAAATGCGATATTGAGAAGGCTGACGTCGGGGAACCCGGAAAGACCTCTCCGGAAGAAGAGCGGAAACTTCGGGAATCCTGAAAAGCCATCACAGTATCTTTTTGGGCGACGGTAATGCAGCACCCGCTCCTGCAAGAGGTGTGATCTGCGATCTGGATGTCGGGATGGCTAAACCTGTC
>VOQZ01000576.1:0-38855 GCA_008079305.1 Phytophthora palmivora
AAACAGTGCACAGACAGTGATAGCAGCGAGTGCAATGCTGGGGACAGTGAGCGAGACAGTTTGGACATGGAAGAGCAGCTCACTGCCTTTGTGGAATATGTGCGTTGCCAGATTTGTGTACATCTAAGTGATGAGATTGAAGACTTATATACGAGAATTGTGTGATGCAGAATGCCACGGATATGGACAGCTTGGATATTAACCCGAGTCAAGACTTTGATGGGGATGACGACCACAATGCAGTGACGCAAGCGTCACAGAGTTTGCAAACATGTAGCTGGAAAGACTTTACGGATGGTACGGATGTAAGGAAAGTGGTAGCGATAAGGGGTTCTAATGCTGCTTGTTTCTGTGTCTTGTAGTGAATCAGTATCACGAAGAAGCATCGGAAGTTTTTGACAGTACGTTGAGATGCCATTTTGTCTTGATAGGTTGACTTATCATGTTCTGTTTGGCAGACGTTATTTATGCTCCTCGACCCTCTTCAACCCCGGTTGTAAGTCGTTCATGCCGACCACACGGTAAAATAGAACGGGGGATCGCTCGCTCTTCACATTTGCCACCAGCAAAACCTATCCTAGAAAAGAGAGCTGTGGACGGACCCCCTTCCGACGATAGTGAAGGTTCGTTGAGTGGTACGTGAAATGGCTACAAGGCATCCTATGGCCAAGTAACCAAAGAACTGACTTTGTCCTGTGGCTATGTGTTAACGCTAGATGGGTTTGACGTCGCTGTCAGTCTCACAAACAAGATTAAACCAACATCCCGACCACCAACGGTCAATTCGAGTTGTAAGGGCGCTAGCTCGACGCCACCAGCTAAGGTGAGATAGTTGCTCATAGCATCTTTGTGAGTTTCCGTCATTCTGTGACCACTTACAATCCATGTTTTGCTTTCAGCTGGAATGGAGACAACGGCGCTCGGTTAAGCGAGATTGCTCGTTCATAGACAACGCCAGCAGCTATTCAGTCAATGGCCGACTTTTGCTCATGGCGTCACCTACAACTGGCAAAACAAGTGAAGCCAGCGAGGCGTCTTCCGACAGAATCATTGAACTCAAAGACGGGTGCTTTGACTCCAGCGACGATTTCAAAACAGCTCCAATCCGGGATAGTACCGTGTCTACCCGTGTGTCATCATCCATGCCAGTTTCTATTGACTCAACGACTACCATGTCGTCATCGCTCGCTTCCGGCATTGGATATTCAGGTGCACTTCAGCCACGACTTGTAAGAAAGCGACGGAAGGTCGGACAACTAACGCTTGACGGCTTTTTACGGTCCAAGACGTCCTGAGTCATTCCAGAGGTATCAAGGGAGTTTCCATAGTATATTGACAACTTTTTGAATATTGCTTTCTGCAGATAGAGCCTCCATCAGAGGGCATAGTAGATCAAATTAACTAGCGAATGCAAAAAACAACCTTCAAAATCACGACATTTCCTTAAAAATCGCGGGAAAGCACGGTGGTAAGATCGCACTTAGCCATACATTCACAGTACGAATTGTGTTTTGGCGCGCACGAAAGCACCTCATTCATCGAGTCCCCAAGTCGCCACGCATTCCCGAACCTTCCTACTGCCGTAAGTACCATGGCCTACGTCACACTCACCAACATTACCGTGCTGGACAACCCCACGGCCTTCACGAACCCCTTCCAATTCGAGGTCACGTTCGAATGTGCTCAACCCTTGAAGCTGGTACGTTGCAGCTGTGCTCCATTTGATGCTCAAGTTCTAATGGCATATATTCCATGTAGACCTGGAGTGGAAGATCACGTACGTTGGCAGTGCCGAGGATGAGAGTCGGGACCAAGTTCTAGAGGAGGTTCTAGTTGGACCTGTGCCTGTGGGGACCAACAAGTTCGTGTTCCAGTCGGACCCACCCAACCCTGACATGATCCCGGACGAGGACAAGGTGGGCGTCACTGTGGCGCTCGTCACGTGCTCGTACCGTGGTCGTGAGTTTGTGCGAGTGGGTTACTACGTTAATAATGACTATGCTGACCCGTTCCTACTTGAAAACCCACCCGCTCGTGTGGATGTGAGCAAGTTGCAACGCAACATTCTGGCGGACAAGCCACGTGTCACTCGCTTCCCTATTGACTGGTCGCCAGCGGGTACCCAGGACCCCAATGCAATGGAGGACGGCAATAATCAGGTGGTGAATACTACTGGCTTTGGTGCAATGCAGACTGGAGCACCTGTTGCTGGGGGTAATGACCTCGACATGGACTTTGTGGACGACGAGGAGCTCGTCAAGGCGGCTGCTCAGCTCGACCACAACTACACGGACATTGTCATTGATGGCAATGCTGCTGATGGCATGGAAGAAGACATTGACTTGGAAGAAGAAGACGATGAAGATGATGAAGCAGACTCTGTGGAAGAAGCAGAGGAAGAAGATGCTGATGGTGACATGGAGATGGAGGACATCGAACAGTAATAACTGAGCACCAATGGTTGGTCTGCAGCAGACACATGGAGGCAGCAAGGCACGAGGAAGATACTGTATTTATAGAGACAAAAAAGGAGTGAGAAGCGATGAAGCGCAATGAAGACGTGAAGCTAGGATAGGGACAATGAAAATGTTTGAGTATCTTTCAAATGGCGGTTAAAGTCTCTAGTCTACTCGTAGTGTATCTTGCAAGCCGACGAGCTTCCGTCAGCTCAGCGCAGTTTGAACTCGTGCAATTTGCTGTATGAGCCGCTAGCACCGTCGAAACGCACGTTAATGTCAATGTCCAAGTCGCGTGGGTTTGACACGTTGGGCTTGCACGTCAGCTCGCCTTCGATCACTTCGCCAGGGTTGCAAGCAAGCTCGCCCTCCAGGTAGAACACAGTCTGCTTCCAGTGAGTGTACTCAGCCTTTGGTCCCGTGGAGAAGCACAACTTCTTGTGTGTAGCCGAGAACGTGCAGTCAAAGTAGGCCACCAGTGCGTGACAGAAATCCTGGCGGAAAGCCGTCACCTTGAACGTGGACGAGAAGGCCAGCTCTTCCTTGGTCACCTTGGTTAGATCAATGTCCAGAATAGGGCACACATCACTCAAAAGAGCGTCGCTGCTCACAGTGTCCACCAGTGGCTCAACCTTGGCAATTTCCTTGATGCAGCTCATGTCGAAGCCG
Source organism: Phytophthora palmivora (assembly GCA_008079305.1). Taxonomy (NCBI): domain Eukaryota; phylum Oomycota; class Peronosporomycetes; order Peronosporales; family Peronosporaceae; genus Phytophthora; species Phytophthora palmivora. The sequence goes on from VOQZ01000576.1 coordinate 3,126, forward strand.
TAGACATTCTCCCAGAAGTCAAGCTTCTCAGCCTTGTAGTCTCCGTCCTCAATAGCACCAATGTAGAGCGTCGCATGGTCCGGGAACATGAGTCCACCAGGAACCAAGTACTTATCACGGGCGTAAAGCACCGTGTCCAGCATAGACTCATAGAGTAGAAAGTAGCCCATCCACTCCGAGATGATGATGTCCACCTTGTCCACAGGTAGTGTGAGCTCCTCCATTTTGCCTTGTAGGAGTGTGATCTTGTCCGCAAAGCCATTGGCCTTAACGATCTCCCGTGCCTGCGTCAGGATCCCCGAGCAGTCGACACCATACACGTGTTTAGCGCCCGCCTTGGCAGCAAACATGGACAGAATGCCAGTGCCGCAGCCCACGTCCAGCACCACCTTGTCCTTGAACAAATGCTTGCTCTGGAGGATGGCATTCATGTAGGCCTTCGTGCGGACCGAGTCCTTGAGCATCTCCTCATGGATACCAAAGTGCGAGTATGAATCGAAGTAATAGTCCTTGCTCGTGAGCTCCTTGGGAGCATCAGCGTTGGGTGAAGGTGTCGACATGGCAGAAGATTGACAACTGATCGACGAATGCGAGTGGAGCGGAATGGCGTCACTAAAACGAGGTAGCGTCGATGGCCATGCATTATTGATTGGTGCGTGGCAAGGCATACTACGACTACCATGTGTATCAAGGTGGTTATGCAGGGATGAGGGTAGAATTTGTGGTAGAATGACAAGGAAGTTTAGCAATTGGCATCGGAAGCGATGTTCCCCCTCCAAGACTGAGCTCTATTGTGTTCGTTCCACTTAACTCGGCAGCACGAGCGTCCAAACTAACTGGCAAAACGTAGAGCATCCGACCCTTGCCCGAAAGCAGCAAAGAGGGAACTTCCCGTGTCGATGATTGGCATTCAAGAGGTGGCTAGACTCCCGTCGATCAGTCGATTAGATCAACTGATTTAGATGGCACCACGGTTGCCCGACTTCTTCTGGGCACGCGGGGCGTTGCCGCCCTTGGAGCCCTTGCTGGCGTGCTCGCCCTTGTTCACCGTCTTCTTGGCCTTGCTGCGCTCCTTCGCCTCCTTCAGGGCAGCACGGGCAGCAGCACGGACCTCCGGCTTCTGGTTGCGCTTCTTGCGGATCTATTGTCATTAACATAGCTGCTTCATTAGACACCTGCAACGTCGTATACCACCAACCAGCAGTAACTTACGTCCTCAGCCGAGACACCAACAATGGCACGCTGGATCTTGGTGGTCTTGCGAGCACGACGGCGGGTGACCTCCTCAACCTGTGACGAGACATTAGAGTGAGCACTCATAGTCTGAAGCAATAGAATTGTCGTGACGAACCTTGAGCTTCTTGTTCATGCGACGCCAGCCAAGGGTCCACACGATCTTGGTGGCCTTCTTGCGCTGCATGAAGAGCGACTTGCTCTTCGAGTTGATGAACACGTAGGCCGAGCCATCGCGACGGATGTAGCGCGAGCCGTGGCCGGGGTAGATGCGGCTCTCGCTGAACGAGCACGTCTCGGTCCTGAGGTCACAACGTCGTTAGGTCACTGATCGCCTGGACATGTGGAGTTGACTCTCGCTGGAGCAAGAGAGGCAGCAGGAGCTGTATTCTGTGGAGCTGTGGGTCTGTGCTTTGGCCTGTCTGTATGCATCCTGTTCGTCTCCTCACATCTGCCTCTCCCTCGCTCCAGCGGATTGCATAGCTAGGAAGTGAGAGAAGCACTTACTTAATCACCATTTTGCTTGAGTCTTCTCGGGAGAATTTATGCCAATTGACTCGTTGGAAGGACTTCCAGGCTCGAAAGCCAACAGGGGAGACGCACCACACTAACGCTACTTTACACACGCTACTCTGAATTGGCTGGTTGAAAGGCGCTTACTTAATCGCCACTTTCACGTTACTTTGCTCGAACGAATGACTCGGTTACGGTTCGCGGTTACGGGGTAGGGTTGTCAATTGGTTGAAACATGTTTTTTCAGCATTTTTCACATTCAAGCACGGGCTGTAAATCTATCTTTCAGCCAACTGTTATTGGCTAGAATTCTAGGTTGACAGAATTGTATTGGCTGGAACTCTATGTTGACTGAATTTTATTAATTGTTTTGGTCCAAATTCAAGTCTGTTCCAGATCTCTCATCCAGAATGGGAGATGTGATGCTCCGCTGCATGTTGGTGCTAGCGGTAGAGCCATTTGTGCTGGGCAAAGACACTCGAGTAACCTAGTATCGCAGAGCGGCTTCACTATGGTGTTCGGTCTCGCTGTCGGACTCTTCATGATCATGGGGGGTATGCACGTAGCATTCGCACAGACATCTAAACCTAGACAAGCCTCTCCTTCAAATTGTTATCGCTCACTTCTTCCCCAGCTCTGAGATCTGTCTGTGCTTGATTTTTAATGGCTGACGTACTACGTGGCTGACAGTGTGAATTGAGTGGTAATGTTGCGCTATTCTTTTCGAAAACCACGACAGCTCACTGCCATTTCATTGAGAGGGCTCGATACGCAATTACCCATTTGCCGCACACGCTAGCTTTTGTGTGATAGAACGTGTTCTTAGGAGCGTCCGTGGTTTTGATTTTTTCGGGTCACCTAGAGAAGAACTCGGGTGCTGCGCTTCGGGTGGATGACATTGACTGGTACGGCTTTGGGCTTACGTTTGTAGCCTACGTTTCTTCAATATTTTCCCGCTGGTAAACCTTTCCAACTGCTCACTGGAGTCTTTCAGTCAAATACATGAGCGTAATGTGGTTTGCTGGTCTTTGTGGATCTATAGCGTTTGCACTCGCAAAAAACTGGAAGTATATCAGTCGCTACAGTTCTCACCGTCAACTCGTGGAATCTACATCTCTTGTTGTGGTTTTCTTTACGGTGATAGTAATCGGTGATTACAGGTCCGGTCCTCTTCATGCCTCGCAGCACATTGTATTGAGGTAATCCGAACCAAATCCTGAAGCGGGAGCGCTACCTGAGGAAGATCATCGAGGGTGTTACCACAGTAGAGCAAAAGATTGAGGTACCAGGTGACCCCGTGTTCATTTCGCGACCTCAGTTCCGTGATCAGAACTACGGCGACGACGAGGGATACCGCAACAAAGAATCACCAACCCGGCGCGTCGAAATGGTGGTGACGCTTTCATTCGCAACTACAGGCTTTTGATAATAGCTACTGCAACCTATGTTCGTTGGTTTCCAGTCCCTGCGAACCCAGACCGGTCTTCGTGAAACGCAGGTACCCAAGCCAAATTGGCACGTACAGTGGAAGCTCAAGCGCGATTGCCGTACGTCTTGAGTGGGTGTGGTCGATATCTGTGGGATTACACGTCGCGTGGATCGCGTACTCCAGACTAACATTTAGGTGGCGAGTCTGCGTGCAGCACACCAGTAAAAGCAAACATGTGCTCCGATGAAGCTTCTATCTCAACGGTTGTACTAGTGCATTCAAGTGAGGCCACGCTGAATTTGGCGGTGCTATCTTTCGTGCGTTAGGTGCTGCCGTAGCGAGCGGGTAGCAGATCTCATCAAGTGCTCTGCAACAATGGTGAGAAGCTTTGCGCGACTACCGTTTTGACGCTTATGGCAGTTGTTGAGACCTGTATCAGTGGTATTTCTTTTGGCGAATCTACCACGTTTCGAGTTGGATCAGCTGCAATGTAACCAACCGTGTTAGCCAGCACCTTCGATGGTCATGTTGCATGCATGTACATGTAGTAGTGAAGTATTGAGATCGGAGCTGCTCCTGAACATTTTATGAGTACAACCCACTTTGTGAAGAAGAGGAGTTTGACTTCACTGTCGAATCGGTACTGCACGAGAATGGATACAATCCTTATAGTAAATAGTGAAAACCATTCGAAGTCTGGATGAAGTGCCGTTCTGCTTTGATACAACTCAAGCGAAGCTCGATGCTAGCACCACAATTCACAAACGATACATCTTCCAGACCGATCACCCTGCACTTCAGGACTCAAGGTATCCGATGTATTTCGTCCGCAATTCTCGCGCGACCAGGTGCTTTGCCAATGCAAGGCAAACGACAGTGTTCTCTCGCAGCTTGTCTTCCAATTCAACTCTCACTCCTGTGAAGTCCGTGCAATCATCCCCCTACGCTCAAACGCACACGTCCAGCAGCATCATCAATTTCGGACTTGGTCAACCTTCCGCTTCTCTGCTGCCCCTTGACATGATCCACGACGCTGCAGTGAGTCGCTTCAAACCGATTCAAGATCCTGCGATGCTGCAATATGGAGCTGCAAAGGGATTCATCGGGTTCCGAGAGGAAATCGCCAAACTGTTGGCAGGTAATATGAAATCGTCGAAGTGATGACCAAACCAGAGATCTGACTAGATGTGGTGAATAGGAACCAATATTGCTGGAACAGTTGATCCTGAGATGTTAATGGTGACGGCTGGTAACTCGCAAGCCATCTCACATGCCGCCATGGTGTACTCCAAGGCCAATAAACGCGTGTTCGTTGAGGAACCGACGTACTTTTTGGCTCATGACATTTTCCGTGAACTCGGCTTGGACTTGAAAGGTATCCACGCAGGCACGAATGGGATTGATGTACGTATTGCATTATTGAGACTGAGGAACTACTGGTTAATGTGTCTTAGTTGGACGTGTTGGAAGCCAACTTGACTGCAGGTGATGTTCCAGCGTTCCTGTATACGATTCCTTTCTTTCATAACCCAACGGGAGCTGTGATGTCTGCCGAGCGCTGCAAGCGTCTTGTTGCTCTCGCACAAAAGTACGGGTTTCGTATCATTTCAGATGAACCGTACAATCTGCTTCACCTGGATGGCGATGCACTGCCGTCCCTCGCATCGTACGACGACTCCGGGCTGGTTGTCTCACTTGGCAGCTTCTCGAAAATCCTTGCGCCGGGACTGCGTCTGGGTATTGTACATATCTTTTCCATCTGTGACGTCACATTTTGCTACTTACTAAGCAACCACGTTACTGTGCAGGTTGGGCTCAAAGTAGCATCGAGACAATCGAAGCACTGTCTACCATTGGTGCGCTTCGTAGCGGTGGAGGCCAGAATCCCGTCACTTCAGCCCTTGTTCACACAGGTAAGTGTCTGCTGACTGCTCAACTACTCTCACTAACTTGTTGGCACTGCGTGTTATGGTATGCGTCCTTCGTCGCTTCACTTAGTGCTGGAACAAGACTTGTTGCTACCTCACATCGACCATTTGAAAAGCGTTTTCAGAGTCCGCAAGACTGCTATGTGCGATGCGTTGCACAAGTATTGCCCGGATCTAACCTTTACCGAGCCGTCTGGCGGATACTTTGTGTGGCTCGAGCTACCGGACGGCGTGCACACCGAGGTGCTGCTGAAGGAAGCTGTAGCTCGACATGGCGTCGCCTTCACGCCCGGTACGCGATGCTCGCTCGGAACACTCTACGGTGACGGTGATGGTGGTGTGCTCGCTAGTGCGGCCATGACCCGTTGCGCACGCCTATCCTTCGCCTTCTATGATGAAAATGAGATCCACATGGGTGTCCAGCGGCTGCAGAATGCTCTTGCAGGACTTGAAGCTACCGGTGCCTTGAAATAATGCGCGGATAGACAGGCTTTGTACACAGACCACCGAAAAACAAATGACATCATTGCAAAATGTCAAGGACGTGTCATGCATGTAGGTAGCCCCTGCGAATAACACAAGTTTTGTTCACCAACCAATGGTGTCTGCAGTTCACGCACATACTATTAGTTTTAATGCATGTATCCTACGGACATCAGACAACTTGCAGAACGTTTGCCATTCCAGTCCGCCGCACTGTTTGTGCAATTCTCGCCAGATGCTGCACCTTCAGCGAATTCTTGTGGCTATCCCACGCCAATCTTCAGTTCTGAAGCTCGCCATGTTCAACACGGCATTTTCGATCTCACCAAGCGTCGTGCGTAGTCAAATAAGATGGTGACCAAGTCTAAGAATCCCATGGTGGCCACGACGGCGGGTGCTATTGCCGGTGGCATCGAGACGCTCACTATTTGGCCCATGGAGATGATCAAAACGAACCTGCAATTGGGCACCATGCGTGCCCAATACACAGGAATGATCGGTGGCTTTCGTTACCACGTACAGACTGATGGTGTCGGATCACTATACCGCGGACTGGCACCCGTGCTCGTAGGCTCCATCCCCAAGGCCGGCATTCGATTCGGGGCCTTTGACTTCATCAAACAGAGACTGGCCAATGAGGACGGCACGACGTCGGCCATGCGCAATCTCGCGGCGGGCATGATGGCTGGTGCTATCGAAGCCACCCTCACCACTACACCAGTACGTCAATTGAAAGGTATGAGATAGTGTTGAGGTTGCTGATCATTGTGTACCTTTGTAGATTGAGACGTTGAAAACCAAGTTAATCGGTGCCAATGCTGGAGTGTGGGAAGGAACGAAGATGATCCTCGCCAAAGAGGGAATTCGTGGTATATATCAAGGACTCTGGGCAACGATTCTAAAGCAGGTGCGTGTATGACTGTAAACATCTAGTGGTCTAGGAAGCTAATGTCGCTGTCATTTTGCTTGTAGTCGACTAACCAAGGCCTACGCTTCATGTGGTTTAGCGAGTTTCAGAAGCGCGTGAGTCCCGAGTTTCTGGAACGCCACGGCATCATCAGTGACGCCCAAAACATGACAGGCAGCCAGCGTGCTTCACTAAGTCTCATTGGTGGCATGACCGCTGGCATCTTCAGCGTATTTGGCAACAATCGTACGTGTCGATCGACTGGTATGTCTGTTGCTTGGATGATTTGCTAATTAATGCGTTTCATGGTTTTACTGGTTGCGCAAAACAGCGTTTGACGTGGTGAAGACGCGGATGCAGGGATTGCAGGCGCAGAAGTACAAGAGCACGTTTGACTGTTTCCGTCAGATGGTGCTGCACGAAGGCGTTGGATCCTTCTATGCTGGTGTGGTCCCGCGGCTAGGACGAGTGATTCCGGGCCAGGGCGTCATCTTCATGTCATACGACAGTATTACGATGGTCGTGTCTCGCTACATCGAGGGCTGAAGTTGAAATACTCTTTCCTAATTAGCCAGTCGATCGGCCACCAGTGCGGTCGCCGCCCCGATTCGCATCTTGCAGGTTGGTCTCAGTAAGACCTCCGACAAGGACGGAAAGTACAAAACTACAGTAGACATTAGAGTAGACGGCAAATAGTTCGAGAGAAATAAATAGATGCTTGAACAACGTTCGTGTTTGTTACTTCTCTACATCTCTGTTGTGGTAATGAAGAGTAATAAAATGGTGGGAAAACCACTGTACCGCTAAGACCAGTCCACATGAATGGCAGTAGCAGTATGTTCACTCCGTTGATTAAAGGTTTTGTGATAGTAAATAAACATCAAAACGATTCCAGGATTTGCTAATAAAGATTTCAAAGCTTGCTAATAAAGAAACCACTGCTGGACCAGTACCGATGTTTCATGAAAGAAGCGCTAACTACTAATGAGTTGAGGAGAGTTGAGGTGATAAGAATGCATTTCATCGTACAACATCGTATATGTTGGGATTGGCATCGTGAGTTATGTCTTTTGCTGTGGGTCATACTTAATTCATGACTCTCGATTCGTGACCCACAGCAAATCTCATGAACAGTGAGATTTTCTCTGGGTCCAATTAATTACCTGTATGTTGTTGCTAACGTAATACCTGGGGGCATTTTCTACCCCCGGCCTATCCGAGTACTAATGCTAGGGAATCAACCAGATATAGCCTAGCAACCTGAGGGCACTATCAATAAACGACACTAAATCTTACGGTCTTTGTCGACAAAATGCTGGATGACGGTGTTGCCCCAGGAAATGAGGTAGTGTCAGGAGCAGGACGTTCTTGGACGCATTCTGGTCACGATTCACAGTCATACCAAAACAGCCATTGCGTCGACAATGGAATACACTGTAAATCTTGACGCGACGAACGACGTCATTCTTGCACTTGCGTAAAGCGAACTGATACGTCAGCTCTCGATGGCATTCTGCATGAAGTTTACTGGTGCAAAACTCTGGAATAGAGCCGATCGTGTAGTAGTGCTTCAACTCCTTCTCCAACTTCTTGACCAGGCAGATCGGTCTTCTTTTTGCGCATGCGCCTGATGGTAAACAGCCCTTAAGACCTCAGACTACAGTATACTCAGACCTGGAGATGTTAGACCTTGAGATTGTTGGTATATGTTCTGTCACAACTTCTGTCGGAGTGGGTCGTAGCTGGTAAATTCAAGAATGAAGAGATTGAGGGCCCTTATGCGTGGCTAGTTGCAGGTATCTCCTATCATCCTAAATACTGGATTGTTCTCTTAGATACTCGATAATAGCGGTGTCATGGTCAGCCGGCAAGACTACGATGAGCGAGGTGAGTTCGCAATTCAGGAGGTTTAACTTTCAGGAGTGATATTGTTTTCCGATCTTGCTCTGTCCCCTTTTGAGAACGAGTGATCCGTGATGGTACTGCTCGTTGAAATGCACGCCCCCAATCTCCGTGAATCGCCATCTCACTTAACACGATGATAACAGTGTCTTGATTCATTATGTGGGTTCGTATGCGCGCTCCGAATTGTTCAAAGTGCTCTTGAAGCGGCAATCGAAAGGGTTAACTAACTAAAGTTAGTATTACGTTTTCGTGTCAATCCAATTACCTGGCTACTGTGAATCCCAGCTATGCATCGTGAGTCGCAGTTGATATGCTTACTTACAATGTGCATATTGTTCAAATAGTTTCTAGGTATTTAGTACATTCATCCAAAGTGGGTCGATTCACAAAGCCAACAGTAAATCGATATAAAACATTATGAACATGTTGTACACGACATTCGCAAGGAAATCTGTTGCAGCATTTCTTTTTCGATGTACAAGGAAGAAGTTTTGTTGACCTGGAAGCTTTTTTGTGTTGGGGCCACAATTACGGGAGATTGTTCTTACTTAAGTACAGATGTGTCTATAAGCTTGGAAGAGTCTTAATCGCAATGGCAGTAACAATTGACGATTTTTCTAAGTGCACTTTCACACTAGGCAAGTTCTAATCTATCTACGCATTCCATCAGCATGCATATAGTGCTCATTGATTTTATCTGGTGATAGTATCTATTTTCACGCCGCGTGGACTGCGCGTCGCAAATCCACGTAATACCCTTAGAATGTATTAGTCGTCATGGCCTGGGTCTCCGTCGAGATGCGCTCAGACACAACGCGCTGCTTGAACCAAGAGATTTGCGGTTCATGGACAGTGTTATTTGTCGCTCGATGCAAATGTAGAAGTGAATATATTGAGCTCTTGGTTAGACTGAACTACCTGTGCTAGTTCTCCTAATACGTTCCTCTAGAAGGTTGTTGGTTTTACAACTGCTCATGCAACTGCTAATGGCTGCAGCAGTTGTGAAACTCCGTACTGTTGTTGCTGGGCAAAACCTCTGCAACGACAGCACGCAGTAGCTTTAGCTACAACACTTCCCCCCCGGAAAATGCTCTCCGTATAGTTATGCAGGTGGTCTCCACTTAGTCCCGTCGTGGTGGGTGCGTACGCCACGCTATTTGATATGTAGTGCTTTTCGCAACGCCTTCACAGGCGCTAACTTCCCATGGGTGCGAATGAAAGCACATACCGCAACCGGAACATCTTGAAACAAAACATCCGCTGGTTCCCAGGAATCTTCGAGATCATTTAATCCTCGCCAGTGTACTTTTATTTCGTGTCGCTTCTCTTGGCGGTTGTAACGAGCTTCGATCAAACTATCCACCACATGCCCCTCACTGTTATGTGCTATGTGTTGGAGTAGGTCCTCAGATACATTTAGCGAGCTGTCTGCGTAGAATTTCAAGCGACTAGCATGCACCTCTTTGTGTTGTCCAGTCACCAGATTCTGGATCACAAAAATCCAATTTGACACTGTGTCGACTACCTGAGCAGGTCCACACCACTTAACACTCAATTTGCTGCGAGTATGCTGCCATACATCAGCATACAACACAAAATCACCAATGTCAAACTGAGCCATACTGGCTCCTTTTCTTTTGCCATAGTTCGCACGACTTGTTGCTCTTATAGTAGAATTCACTTTGCTGTTCCGTTTGTGCATGTTGTCTAGAGCTTGTTGCAGCTGCACAACATTCTCGCGTTGTGCAGCATATACTTTGTCCAGGGTGGTTACCTTAACAGGTCCAGGAATTACAAAATGATCACTTGGTGTCATCGCCTTCAGGCCTGTCATTGCAGTGATAGGTGCTATTCCGCCCAAGGATGGTGATGGAGAGTTGTTCAGTACAAGCTGCACAATTTTGATCACTCTCGGCCACTCACGTGGCTGTAGACGCCACTCAGACAATAATGCCCGACTACAGCGTAGCACCTCGCGCATCACTACCTCAACCGTCCCATTGGCCCACGGACATCGTGCTGTGGTGAAGTGGTGATGCGCCCCAAGTGCATGTTGCAATGCCTCTATTGTTTTGTTTTTGAAGTGTGTGCCCTGGTCGCTTACCCAGGAGCGACACACTCCAAACGTTGCAAACCAATCCAGCAAACTTGAATATGTAGTCTCCGCATCGGCTGTTTTACATGGCAACAACCACGCAAATTTGGACGCATCGTCCTTTATCACCAGTACATATTCATGGTTTGTGTCACTCTCCCCCATGTATAAGAAGTCCCAATGGATTAGTTCATTGGGGCGATCTGCGTGCATCGCTTCACTTAACAGTCTTGCTTGAGGTGGACCACCGAGAGTACTCGCACAATGCAAACAACGTTTGACGAAAAACTCAATGTCTTGCTTCATGCCAGTCCAAATAAATTTGTCTTTGATCTGCTTCAATGTTACTGCAATTCCTCGATGTCCAGCAACCCCAAAGTGGCCAACTACACACACGCGAATTTGGAGATCAATCGCGTTATCAGGAATCCAGATCCTACCATGATCGTCTTTCAGAATTAAATCATCATCTGACTTATTCAACCTACTCGGTGGTGATGCCGCCTTCTGCGCAGCCAGAATTTCTTGTCGAGTTGGCCATATAAAGCTCTCGTCGAGCTGTGGTGACAAAGGTAATGGCACTTGCCAAATTGCACAAACGGTCTTAAAGGGTGACCCCCATCTCGAAAGCAAGTCTGCCCACACATTCTCATCACCAGAGATGTCATGGATTTCATATTGATATCCCATTAGCAAGAGAGACCAACGATGCAACTTATCAGCGGTATACTTGGGTACTGATGCCGATACACTGTGGGGATCAAAGCTATAGCACAAATTTCTGTGGTCCGTGAATAATGCAAACCCATCTGGTCGATGAAGCAGGTAATCTGCTCGTCTGCACGTTTCCACGATAGCGTACGCTTCTTTCTCCACTATAGCCCACCTTCGTGCTGCGCCAGAAAATGATCCACTAAGTATCATAAGAGGTTCATGCTCTTGCTCACTAATAGGCCGTGTAGCTTGGTCGCGAGGAATTTGTGTAATCACAGCTCCCCAATGTTCGTCACTGGCGTCCGTGTACACGGTGAGCAATTTCGTCGGGTCTGGATGGGCAAGGCAAAGCGCATTTTGCAGCGCAATTTTGCATTTGTCAATGCAGGCTGCTTCATCAACACCCCATCCTACCTCACACAACGTAATGGCTCGCACTTGCGTTTTCTTGCGGCCGCCTGCCCGCTCGTACACTTTTTCCATCACTTTTACGAGTGGGGCAGTCAATTTGTTGAATGCAGGCAAGGCCGTCCTCATCCAATTCAATGCACACACAAATTGTTGTAGTTCCTGACCGGTTGTCGGCTCAGGAAGATTCGTGAGAGCTTCAATTCTAGCAGGGTCGTGTCGGATACCATCTCCGGATACCATTCTTCCACACCACAGTGCTTCTCTCAAGTAGAAATTGCATTTCTTTGGGTTAAGCTTTAAACCTTTGTCCGCACAAACCTGCAAGACCTTCCTAAGCAACACAAGCAACCCTTGATCACTATCTTCGTAACCGAGCAAGTCGTCAATCCAGATCATCAATCCGTTGTTGAACATCTCTGAAAACATTTCCTGCACGGTAGACTGTACGTACGCTACGCTATTAGTGCCACCCATCAGCACTCGAGTGGGTGTAATGACACCTTCTTCAGTCAGGATCGAGTAAATTTCCTGACACCCCGCGGCCATAGCGAATTGCCAAAACCCTTTGAAAAAATCCAGAGAGAAATACCGAGATGAGCCACGTAGTTGCTCAAATGCTGTCTCTAGAATCGGCATAGGCCACACAATAGACTCTACACAATCATTTGGCCCCCGTACGTCGACAGTCATGCGAAATGCATTCACTTCAGGCTTGTTCACAATCAGAGGAGGAGAACACCAACTACTCTTCGGGTTTCTGTAGCATAGTCCTGCTGTAATCAGCGCATCAATATGTTGTTTGAGGAATTCCCGGTGACTTGGTGAGTAGCGACGAGCTCTGCACCTTACTGGGACGGCGCCAGGCTTCAATTTTACCTCCATAGGAGGCATGTCAACTGGAGGATCTCGACCTATAAAGATACGAAACACTTCGATGAGTTGCATAAGAATTTCTTTTAACTCTTTTGTAAACTCTTCCGTTGCTCCTAGTTTCCGGGCTTCTTCCACTTTTTCCATCAATATGATCCTAATTTCTTCTCGTTCAGCATCAATTTCATTAATAAAGTCTGGAAAACACGCCTGGTATTCAGCATCCTCAAGTTCACGTTCCTCTGGTGTTCGTTCAGACTTCTCTATTCCTCCAGCGTAGGCTAGTACACTTGCCACCTTACTCATCGGTCCATCGTCCACATCGTTCATATCCCACTCCTCACTAATTTGCTGTGCAACAGCCAAAAGTTTTCCAGGACTATATCCCAGCTTCTGCATAATCCACTTAGAAAGTAGCAATTCTCCAACTCCAGATGGAAGTCGTTGATCTGTAACCCAGCAAATTACATTACGCAGAATTAAGGGTCCCCCCGGTGTCGTGAAACGCAATTTTAACTTAACCTTGTTCTTCACAGACATAGGTTTGTCGCCGATTCCAGTCACCGCGGCGTGGTCAGCAATTTCTAGATAGTTAATCCAAACCCCGCTGCGAGACAAAGCTTTCAGTAATTTTGTGGTGACCATCGACACTTCTGCAGCACTGTCGGGCGTAATCGATGTCTCAATTAGATCCATAACTTTACATGGTATCGCGGCTGAAGGCACCTCCTTCTTGTAAGTATTAGATGCAATTGTCATAACAGGTTTCACCACTTTGCGACCTGTACACTTCTCGTAGAGCTCCTTTGCTTCCACCTGACTAACGATATCAGGGCACTGGAACACGCCATGAGTTTGGTCACCGCACTTAAAACATTTTTTTACTTGTTTTTCTTGCTTGGACGGTGCTTCCTGTCCTGCATATCGGGTAATTGCTGACTTAACCTGCGAATTACCTGTCTTTCCCACTGTTTTGGTGTTATAACTTGCTCCCGTATGACTTTTCTTTGATTGAGTTGTCGTAGTATGTGATTGAATGCTTTTTGTGACTTGTCCAGACTGCTGGTGGATAGTGATATGAGCCTCGAATTTCATAAAACCCTCCAGCTCCTTGCGCAACCACTTCAAAAAGGTCTGGATGCTAGCCTTCGTTGGCTTGTGAGCTTGACGACCCAACTGGTCTTTTACGGCAGCTTTGAACGCCTGTGGGCGGAGCGCATCGACTAGGTATCCTACAACTTTCTTCGGCTCTGTTTGTACTACATCTTCCATATTCAATCGGTCAACTATCTCATAAAAGTCTGCCATCAGCCTAGACAGGCGAGATTCAGCGTCCAGTAGATTGATGTCCATGCATAGCGACCTAACTTCCTTATCCAAAGTTTTATAAGCAGCATTGTCGGGTATACGAGCCGACAAGAAATAGTCTCTCCATTCTGCTTCGGTCACGTCCTTCTCATCTTTGAACAACTCGAATCCGCAAATCCTTACCATTGTGCCTTGTTCGATGCACGCACTCAGGGGCATCACGAAAAACTTGGCTGGAGTTCCCTGATTTAGTGCCTTAATACGTCTCGTGTATATAGCATAACTATCCATAAAGTCACGTTTTTCTTTTTTGGTACTACCTCTATATATGGGCGGCACTGGCAAATTTGTTCCTGCAGCCACAGTGACTCCAGGCGATCCATCTGCGGGACGACGATCAACGGAAGGTGCAGTGCCTTGAGCGAAAGCCCCCCAGCTGGCTTGCAAGTGAGGCTGCACCGCCTCTGCTAAGCTCTCCAAACGTTGTCCGTGTAGGCCAACTGCTTCTTCAGCAGCCTTCAGTAACCTATACTGCTCTTCGAGATACTTACGATGTTCATTCATTTGCCTACGCATCTCCTGCTGTTGTTCGAGCAGAGCAGTCTGCCGCTCATGCTGCGCTTGCAGATATTCCGACGTCTGCGCGGCGAGATGATCGTGCTGTCTTTGCACTTGCCCCAATCTTTCGGCTGTTTCTTGATGAGCAACAGCAGCATGATGGGCAAGAACTTCAACTTGACGCTTGGTGTCACTGCCTTGGATCGTTGCCGTCCTTGTCGTCATCTCATGTAGATGCAGTTCGACGTCCGAATACGGCGGTAGGGGTGGGTACACCGCTATCGGCATTCCACCACCCGAGTGAGGCACCATCGTCTCGTCGGCTTCCTCCATGCTGGGAGCGACCCAGCTAAAGAATTCTTTGTTATTTGTCGCTCGATGCAAATGTAGAAGTGAATATATTGAGCTCTTGGTTAGACTGAACTACCGTGCTAGTTCTCCTAATACGTTCCTCTAGAAGGTTGTTGGTTTTACAACTGCTCATGCAACTGCTAATGGCTGCAGCAGTTGTGAAACTCCGTACTGTTGTTGCTGGGCAAAACCTCTGCAACGACAGCACGCAGTAGCTTTAGCTACAACAGACAGCAATGCTACAGTTGTGTTGGAAGGCAGTGTCTCCACTGTAACGTTGGTACATCAGGTCCCTTGTGCACGTATCGAAGCAAATGAAAGGTTGATGGGCTCGGATGGCACTTGTGTTTCATTATTTATTAATCAGGCATAATTGTGGGGTACCGTTAAATTGAATGTTTATAAGATATCAAATTATTACTTTCTTGTAGACCACTTCACTGGTAGCCACCAGTGGTGGTACAGGAGGTTGCTAGTTACTTGTGAGAGCGAACTCAAGCTCACTTGTATTTCTAGAGGCTACTAGACAATTGCAACTGTGACTATGAAGGCCTTGATGAAGACGATGCATTAACGATCGAATTTACCGTCACGATGACATGTTTGCATGTGAAGGACCAGATATACATCGACGCGCGGAGCAGATCTTTTACAGCGGCGCTGAGATCGAAGTCAACAATCCGGTGGAGCTGGATGGAAATGAAGAACCAACGCAGTTATTTGTCGTGGGTTGTGACGGGGTCACACGAGCACCTTGCTTGAGGAAGCGTGCTATTAAGAGTATACAAACTCTAAGTGAACGGCAGTTCACTAGTCCCTGGTCGGGGGGGGGACTTAATAGCCAGTTTAGAGTAGATTTTAGACTGATTTATTTATAGTTAATTAGGTTCATTTGGCCTGTAATACAAACTCCTAATTAACTATACTTTAAGCTAATTATGCATATAAAAGGTAGGTTTAAAACTATTGGTTGGCCCTCAGCCACCGAACCTACGTGGCAGTAGTGTGGCCCACACCACAGTGTGGCTCACACAACTCCATCAGAGTATTAAAACAAATACTCACAGAAGTATATCAACTTCTAAAGGCGGTACCCTTTCTGGGGTACCCCTTTCATGTAACCCCGTTACATGGGTCCTTCAGAAGTACTACCTACTTCTACAGACCTCATCTGTTGGAGCATTTTAACAAGCTCTTTATTAGCTGACGAGATGGGCGTGCCGTCCAGTGCGGCGATGGGTTTTCGCCAGGGCTCCCGAATACGGCATTGTTGACAAATAAAGCCCGAAAAACATCGTAAATTATTAGACGAGTAAGCAAAAGAACAACGTCAATTATTGCAATACGTCTACCACTGCAAGCAATTATGAACTCCATCCCTGCTTACGTGCACTCGTTAACAACTTGCGCATTCCAATAGCTGCCGTTCACACGCAAAAACAGCAGCATCTCGAGTGTGATAGGATTCAATGCTTGACGCTGCGTACCGACAGTGGCCTTGGCAAGGCTGAAGAATCGCTCAACTATATTGGACGTTGGCGGGATTGCATGGATTAGCTTGTACTTGGTGGCCCCACTTGTTGCCAGCTTACGACGCTTCTTCACCTGCTCCACGAAGGAGCTGTTAGCACCATCATCCGCTGGTTCAACGGAAGTCTCTTCGGTTTGAACAGCAAAGCGGCGCAGTGACGCTGTCTCAGCTCTTGTCAGGTCGCCCGCCTTGCCGTCCAGCACTTTCACGCATGCAGCTTCAAAATGAGGCGAGTGCACAATTGCAGCTCGAGCATCTAAATAGAAAATATATTAGTACACACAGATAGCATATAAAAATCAGCATTCTTACCGATGTGCGACGCCAGCACTGGTAGTGACTCCAATAGTCCATCGAAGTATACGCGCGCATCCAGGAGGGATACAGTGGAAGACTGCAACTCCTTACTTACAGACTCGACTTTTAGCAGGTCGTCCAGGAGTTTGCGCAAGCGGCGATTAGCAGCTGGATCGGGCAGGTAGTCGGCAAGCTCGTCGTCGTCCTTAATAAACTCTAAAAGTCGGAAGTAGCGGTGGATCATGCAAAACGTGGAGTTCCAGCGTGTTTCCTGATTTAGAACGGGCCGCAATGGAGTTTTGAACCTACAATTTTGTTTAGAATGTTAGAGTGCAATCATTAAACAAAACCACTAAGAGAAATGGGTACCTTAGCTTTGCTGATTGGTTTAAACTCTTCAACTTCGCCATCAGAGACTTGACTCTGTCTAAATCATCGGATGCTTCACGGGAAAAGTTTTGCGCCGCTAGATTCAGGCGATGACTTGCACAGCCAACAAAGGGTACACTCAAGAGGTTAGCAAGGCGCTGATTAGTGTAGCAGTTGTCTCCCACAATAAACAGGCAGTCCTCTATAGGCTTGTTGTAGTCGCGCATTAGCATCTCACGAAGAAACGTCAGGTGGGTCGCTGCAGAGTGGTCGTCCGTCGAGGAGTTCACCAGCGGTGCCATGGCCAGCAGCGGGTAATGTGCAACCCCTGCCTTCTCAAAACAGCCGAACACGGCCAGATAGTGCTCTGAGTTAAATGACCATCCGTCAATTATGAGGCCGTAATTCTTAGGCATGTCGACCTTAATAGCCGCCTCTACGTGACGCGTCACATTTTCTAACCCACGATACAGCGTTTCTTGGCTGATACGCTCTAAGTTATTGTACCTTCAGCAACAATAATCTAGATTAATAAATTAAAAACAATTAATTAAAAAGTAAATTTTACCTGCGCGTTTCTGCATTCTCGCAAAAATGAAGAGGCAAATTGCTCTTGATGATCCAGCTCATCCAGCCAAACAAGTTCAGGCTGTGCTGACGGATCCATGGTGCGAGTGTACCAGAAGCGGCTGGTGCTGCCGCACGCATGACTTCAGCATAGTCAAGATGCTGAGTCTTGACATGCTGAGCTAGGTTGCTCCATCCTGTCCGTGGCGCCTGTTGACGCATGACCGAGCAGCGGCAGCGGTAGTAGGCAGGAATAGGCTCCTCCTGGTCGTCGAGGACCGGACGGAAGTAGAATTGAGCGATTTGTTTATTGGAAAACATTGCAAATGAAGAATGACAGTGAGGGTAGTATCAACAAGGCTTGCGAGCAATTAAAAAGTCCCTTCAGCCATTCATTTCATCGACTGGTCCCAAACATGTTACCGGTTATATGCGTAAATAATTTTGAAATGCATTGCCTATTGTAAATAATCGCATTAGCCAACCAAATGGCTGCAAGCAATAATTATGTTAAATTGATTGCAATTATTGTGTTACCAATTGATTTTTCGGAAACACTGGTTTTCGCGGAAGGCATATGACAGCGAAAACAGCAAATGTCCCTAGCTCAACTTCTTCGGATCTACCTATTAATAACGGTACTTGCGTGCTGAAAAACTATAATTGGAGCCTCCAATTTGAGGACATCATTATTTGGTATTACAGCGAATAAGAGAGAGTTGAGTCCTGAATTTGAAGGCAGTTTTGAATCGCACTTTACTCGCGCCTTTCCGGGGGTGGCGACTTTTCTCGGTAGACTCAAGGTTCGCACCCAAATTGCAGTTCAAAATGGAAGCGCGATAAGAGCAAATTGAATTTGAATTTGATGTCCTACAAACACACTACATTTTGATACGATAAGGTGCGGAGCCTCAGTGTTGAAGGCTTTGCGAGCGTAGTGCTGACCGACTGTATGCTACTTGTCAACAGATCGATCAAGGCAATGCGGAACGTCGACATACACGACATAACTGTGGATGCGCTCCCTGCGGACAGGGAGCAATACGCTGTCTGCGTGATGAAATACCTGCTTCGGCGATTTTCCCCGCTTAGAGCAATCGTGCTGGCGCTTCAGTGGAGAGGCAACAACCGCGTCATTCGCAGCAAAGACGCGGGTAAGTTTTTGCTTCTTATCAGACGGCTTGGAAGGCGCCGAGCGTGGGAAATAGCGCTTTCTCTGGGCTACTTTCTTCACCGAGACCTGCCGGTGTTGCCTATGATCGCGTTCGACTTGAACGAGATGTCAGACACCGACTGCCGAAAGCGCTTTCGGTTCGATCACGACGGGATCAAGCGACTCGTGGTTTAGCTGCAGATTCCAGCTGTACTCATCACACCATACCACGGCGACAGATTCTCCGCTGTGGAAGGTAAAGTGTCGAGTTGATTCCCTGTGATACAACAACTAAATGATGTGCTAGGTTTGTGTCTCTTGCTCGAGCGTTTAAGTTACCCACGAAGCTACGCAGAAGTATCTCAGCCTGTTGAGCTGACTGACTCTGTCTGCCATGACCACAGGAGGTGAAGCCCCGCGCACGCCTTGTCTGGAGCAATTCCGTTGTAGTGCTCAAGCTCATTCCGCACTCACCCCGTGTGACGTGCCGCGGTGACGCGCCTTTTCCCGCCCTTTCCGGCTGCATTTTGCGTCAAAATGAATGAATCGAATCCGTACTTTGCACTGCAGCAATTTGGGATTTTGCAGTTCAAAATGTCCCAGACGCGCGGCGCTAAGTTCGCACCCACTTTTTATTGTACTTTTTGGCTTCAAACTCAGGATGCAAAGTCTCTCTTATTCGCTCTATTACAACTGTACGAAGCACACTTTCGTAGAAACACCGCGTTTCCTGAAGTCAACAAATGGCTCCTATCATCAAATCCCATCATTCATCCAATCATACATGCACATTGCAGTACATGCTATGAAAATGTTTTTGCATTATTAATAGCTAAAGAGTCTTTAGTAAAGACAATACAGAAGACTCAAAAGCATGGATGGAGTCTGAGAGCGCTATTTAACCCTTTCATTCGGCGTTCACCGCCATTACCGAACACCGTCCAGTATCTACGAGAACATCATCCAATATTTAATTTTTTGGAGAGAGCCACTACCCACTCATGAGCACAAGGCTATCGATCTCCTCATTCTTGAATTTCCCAGGTACGACCCACTCCGACAGAAGTTGTGACAGTACATATACCAACAATCTCAAGGTCTAACATCTCAATGTCTGTGTGCACTGTAGTCTGAGGTCTTAAGGGCTGTTTACCATGAGGCGCAAGCGCAAAAAGAAGACCGATCTGCCTGGTCAAGAAGTTGGAGAAGGAGTTGAAGCACTACTGCACGATCGACTCTATTCCAGAGTTTTGCACCAGTAAACTTCATGCAGAATGCCATCGAGAGCTGACGTATCAGTTCGCTTTACGCAAGTGCAAGAACGACGTCGTTCGTCGCGTCAAGATTTACAGTGTATTCCATTGTCGACGCAATGGCTGTTTTGGTATGACTGTGAATCGTGACCAGAATGCGTCCAAGAACGTCCTGCTCCTGACACTACCTCATTTCCTGGGGCAACACCGTCATCCAGCATTTTGTCGACAAAGACCGTAAGATTTAGTGTCGTTTATTGATAGTGCCCTCAGGTTGCTAGGCGATAGCTGGTTGATTCTCCAGCATTAGTACTCGGAAAGGCGACATTGACGTCTTTCGTGGGGGTGGAAAATGTCCCCAGGTATTGAGGGAAATGGATGTACATTGACGATCACATTTGTATTTGCTTTACATCACGTTGACCACAAGCCCAGCTACCAGAGACTGGCACAAACTAATCTAAGGTCGCATCTACAAGCAAACCACACAACTAGAATTTGTAACGCGACTTGATATTCTCAAGCACCCGACGCAGCATCCAACCATCACTAGGGGTAATCGTCGGCGAGGAGCCCGCCATCATGATACAGACCGGGAAATCCTTAGTAGGCTGGTCGGTGGGTTCATAGAAGTCAGGAAGACCAAAACCGTGGCCGATTTCATGGGCAACGATCGTTAGTTGCTCCTGGTCGAGTGTCGCCATCATGTTTGCTTCATCGACACGCTGGCCCCAGTCACCGCCGGCACCACCACCTTGGCCCTTTGTCGGCCACAGCGACATATCAAACGGTTCACCCTTGCAACCACTGGTATCGGCATTGGCCGCGAAGTCCTTGTGCTTGTAGCAGGCTTCTGGACACTGAGGAACGCCGTCAGAGTCCTTTTCAGTTGTGTAGATTGTACCTAGGGAATCATCAGTCCAGTCGAATAGTGAGGCATCACGCGTCGCCCAGCCGACAATCTTGACCTCGATCGTATCAAACGGCCAGCAATCATACCCGATGAGCCACTCGTTCCAAGCCTTGAATTGCCTATTAAGCATGGCTTCAAACTTGGACGCATCGGTCTTCGAGAGCTTGTTGGTACTGTCCCAGCGGACGCAGTAACTGAGTTTAGCCTTGTTGTTAACTATCTGGTCGAAAATGTAGTTCTTGAATTGCGGGACATACTTTGACATTCTCTGGGTCCACACCCAGTCGACATCCTTGGTAGTGATGTAGGCATCTGGGTTACCAACAACGCACTTGCCACTTCCAGAGGTAACGTCTCCAAAGGTAGCATGCTCACCAGTTGTGTTTCCAGAAGTTGACGGGGTCTCAGCACTTGATCCCGTTGTGGAAGCTTGAGTCGGAAGCGATCCTGTCGATGGGGTCTCAGCACTAGATCCTTCACTCGAACTCTGTGTGGGAAGTGAACCTGCTGACGGAGTCTCAGCACTTGATCCTTCATTCGAATCTTGTGTCGGAAGCGACCCGGTTCCACCGTTGCTGGATTCAGTAGGAATGGTAACCTCGGGAGTATCCGGTGCCTCCGTTGTCTGCTGGGTAGGGGCGTCCGTTGATTGCTGGTTCGGAGAGTCCGTCACCGATGGAGTTTCGTCGTCAGGATAGTCAAAACCAATTCCGCCGGGTGTTCTGGCTTTCGGAACACATTTCGCGGCCGACGTGATGGAGCTGCAAACTGCCAACGCAACGACAACAGTGAGAAGTAGCTGTCCCGTAGAAATCCGTGGAGCTCGACGTGTCACCATAGTGGGAAAAATGGCAATGGGGGAGATTGGACAGCGGAAAACGATCGTTAGAGCCAAGAAGGTGCTGATCCGTTTTATTGCAGGCATTCATAACGAGAAGAAGCTGTGCGGGATTGGTAAGTAGCAACGCCTCTACTGTTGTGGTAGATTGCACTACAGAATAGTGTAAGGGGCTCTGTTGATAACACATCGTTGCAAATCCATTTGAATCCAAATTACCTTCTGTTCAATAAATTTCGATCGCGAACATACAAACTTCGAAAGGCTAATAATCCATACGAACAGTCAAAAATCTCGTGCCTTTAAAAATGATTGTCGACTCCCAACCACCTAACACCGTCTGAATACGAAGAAGTTTACTCTGGAGCACAAGTACATATTGATTTCTAGAACAAGCTGGCGCTGCAGGCTGGACAATCAGTCACTATGAGCCTCGCCTATCCTCCCGTAGCTGTAGGGATGACGCATGCGGATTCTTCAACTTGGGACCAGCTACGGAGTCAGCAGTACATGAAGTGACAATTTCTACTCGAGCTTCACTAGAGTGAGTACCGGTGCTATCTCTAATCGATGCTGCGGAGATGTTAGTAATAATCGATTTGTATTTTAGTGAATTCAAATCACTGATTGTCCGTAAACAATCATCGTCCTCAAAACAAGCCTGGAAGCGTTTGCCACCGACACTACGACCGAAATTACACCAAGGTGTCTATTACTGATCGGCTGGAAGGACGATGGTCGCATGTCGCTCACTTCCACAAAGTAGAACTCTCCTTTACCTCGTACTCCGGACTTTTGAGTCAGCAAAAACCGTGTCATGACTCCCGAACCCTTGCTTCGAACGAGGTTTGATTAGTTACAGGTCCACTCTTAGTCTGTACCGGTACGTACAGTATTCACTCGGTAGAGGTTGAGCGCGAATACCGTAGCCTACATGTATTCGGACAAACATTGTATTGAAGAGTGCATGCTGCGATATGCTATTACTGTACTTTGTGACTATTACACCGGTAAACTAGCTCTCCATCGAAAACACATGTTACATTCCGATTCGGATTCGGAATGGTAACATGTGCTAAATGGAGAGTTCGGAATTCGAGCTCTCCATTAGCACATGAACCGGAGACTAATAATTGTTGTACTGTTTGGACATGTTGAGCAATCGTATTGGATAGCTGTCGGATTTGCAGAAAGGGAAGGAACGCCAAGACCTACTTCAATCATTGTAATCGGTCTTGGCGTGCCTACATGCACTATCACCAACGAGCGCTTCATTGTCAATATCTCCATGTGAAGAGTCTTGGCTCAAGACCTTGATATTCGTTTGAGTGAATCGGAGTTTCCAATGACTTGTTCAGTAACTCAACTTAATGAAAGCAACAACACCAACACATCGAGTTCAGACCCTGCTGGGTGCAAGTGAGGGCACTTCGTTATGTCGGTGTGATCAACATTCGGTGGCGTCGGAGAAATACTGGACTTTCGACAAGCTACTATCAAGACGATGTAGTCTCGACAACAGCTAAACAATGCAGAGATCGTCTAGTCAGGTACGTTTTTCGATACACTTTTAATTCACTCTGCAGTGTACCTTTCTTTTGGTACGCAATCTTTCCACTTGAAGAATGTATTGCCAGGTGCTCATTTGAAAAACTTCAATGCAAAACAAAAAAATACTTGCAGACGCATTGTCGCGTTCTCTCTAACTGCCCACTTCCACTGACTCCTGCACTTGGAAACTCGACCAGAAGCCTTGCATTGACCAGAACAAGCAGGATGCCTTTGCAGTCTCGATCACGCAAGCGTCGTCTCCCTGACGAGACAGAGCCGCAGACTCCAACTCGTCGACGCAAAGTCTCCCATGGTATCGAGACGGTTAAGCAAGTTTTAAAGCGACAGGGGATGGAAAACCAAAAAGTTGGCAACGAAAAGGCAAATTCCATCCTGCTCAGCAGTCCGACAGATGTATCAGACTCCAAAGTGGTGCAACAAACTCGTCAAGTTCGCACCAAGCAGGCAAAACAAATCAAATTGCCAAATCTTGACCCGATTGTGACAAAAGGTGATCAAGTGGCAAAAGATGAAGAAGTGTCCGAGTTGGAGACAGAAACGGAAGCTGAAGCTCTAACTCCAAGACCTTCAATGCCTCGACGCAGTACCCCACGTCCTCCATTGAGTCGACGAAGTGTTGGGTTGAACCGAGCGAGATTTGGCGTTGGTATTGTCCGATGTCGCACTTGGAGACTCAGTGAAGAAGACACTGAGACGGAAGATGAGAGTCCTGCTTCTTCTCCACGACCAAACCACAGCCGTTCCAAGATTCTCATGCTACCTATGAAATCTTCTGGTTGTGGGTGTGATGAAAGTGGCACAAGTGTGGACGACAAACTTGAAAACCAAATTGGGACTTGTGTGTTGCCGATTGATCCAAGCCTCAAGTGTTTCGATCGCAACTGTGATGACCAATGGCAACTTCGTTCACCCCCTCCAGAGAAAGAAGTTGTTCCTGAAAACTCCTTCGAGTGTGGAGAAACAATCTAGGAATTTGAATGCGCTACTGGATAAACATGTTGAAACAATTACTTTTTGAAGAATGGTGGAGTGGACGGAAGTAGGACAAAATTCGAGATATAATTTGCAAACGATTTACAGTTTACTGTCGTACCCGAGAACTAAGAAGTCGACCATAACCGCTTTTGGAAAGCAACAAATTTGCCACATGCCAGGTAAAATTCTTCTCGTTATGGCAGTTCATCGATCTCCTTTTTGAAGTAAAGTACAGCGCCGCTTATGCCACCGCTGCGAGCAAGTGCAACACCTTTGTTTGCATGTGCGTAGCTACAATGAGGGAGAAGTGAAATGGCAGCGTCAAAATGGACGAGAGCGGCAGGCAGTTCACTCAAACTCAAGCAAATGACACCGAGATTAACACGTGCCACACCTGAAGATGGTGAGCACGATGGAACTCCGATGCATTCTGCTCGAAATTGCCCTTTCGAAGACTGAGCGTGCCCAAACATTCACCGACAACGAATCAAAGTGTAGTGCTTCGTTGTAATCTTGGCGAGCTCGTGTCAATTACCCAAGCTTCTTCAGCACTACACCACAGTTCAGCGTATAGAGATGCACCTTTGGAGCTTGGCCCTCCTTCTGAGCTAACAAATTACGGACGCAGTCGTGGAGTTATCATCGGTTGGTGACATTGAAGCTACCGTAAGTGCTTTGGATTGCACCATCGCGGCGAATAGTTTTACTCTCCAAAGTGTTGTTGTGAATGATTCCATTCGTGAACACGTAGAATGTGATTTCCAGATTGGCGGATGACGACACGCATGTACGAACATCGGCATCCATACACGTTACAGCTTCCGTTCCTCGACCTGGCAGCTGAAAAAGTGCGAGCGCTTTGCTCGCCAGACATGGATGGTTGAGTGGTTGTGCACGTACAATGGAATATCTTGGTACGATAGATGCTCGCAACGCTATCTTTTTTCGCAAACAGTTCGCCAGATTGAGATGAATATCATTGTTTGACGGTTGTAGTCGAACAGCACGAACGTAATCTTAAGCAGTTGAGAAGGAGGACACATCAGCGGATCGTGAAGGCTCAGAATTCCTCTGTTCCTCAAACTCGCTTGCCTTTTCAGCTACCTCTGATGGAGACGACAAAAGCACCGATGATCCTGGATGCGCTTCAGCCACGCTACCTCCGATACTTGTTCCTAATGATTTCATGTTGGCAGGTGCTTGCAAGCTTCACACTGGTAGGCTTACTACTTGGTCGAATAGGATTCACTTCGTTCAAAAGACGTGTCCGGGTGGTCGAGCAGGAGTTATCTTGACGTGGATTTGACGCAGTAGGTGATGATGTCGTAGCTGGTACTGATGGCACGGTGGAAGGTGTTATCAGTCCTGACCGTGACGTTGCTGGGCCGTCAAAGATGTAATTAGTACCAACAAGCTCAGTGGTTGGAGCATCTTCTACTTTCCATGGGGCTACTTGGGCCTCATTCGGTTCAAACACGTCGTTTGATACAGATCGGTTTGCTCCCGATTCTGTCACATTGTCATCCCCACGCGCTCGTATGTCGCTCGCAGCTTTACAGGTAATTTGTCGCCGCTGCGCGCTTGGAGACAATATCACTGGAGGAGCTTTAAGTGGCTTACCCTGTGTATATGAATATGGTGGCTTCAATGGAGTCATCGGCTGTGGCTTCCACCGGAAATACTTCGGCGTGTTGGATGGCATTGGGATGTACGATCGTTTTATGGGGCGCGGGCTGAACACCGCGGGCAGTGCTCCTGTAGGTAGAACAGTCTCACCGATTCCGCTTTCATCTGCGCCATCCCCACGTTCGTATTCGTAGCCTTCATCGTTCTGAAATTTTAGGTGTTTGTGTTGTAACTTCTCGCTCTCTTCCTGGGTGATAACTCCCAGAGGTGGGCGCTGCGGAGCTGGCCTGACGTCAAAGCGAAGAGTGCGCCGCTTAAGCACTGGGTCCATTGCCAGCTCTCAAGCCTTATCGCGCTTGGGGCACCAAGTGCATTTTTGTAGCAATGAACGTTTCCTACCCACCAAGAGTCACCTAGAGTATGCATGTCAAAAGTGTCAGTCAGCTGAAAGAAAGCTGGTGGCTCGTACTGCAGACCCAAAACCTTGAATATCCCCGATAAATTTCCCATGGTCGCGTTGCTACATAGTCAAAGACCTGAAAATGGCGAGGTTCACTATTTTCTAATCGATTTCATGTATTAGCCGTACCACTCCTCACGCTGGCTGGATTACCGCAAGTCAGCATTGTTCATCTTGTCCTCTAAACTAGCAAGACATTTTCGCTACAATTGCTCAACAGCATCGTGGTTAGTTACGCAGGACCTTACAAAATTGCAGAATTTTAGAGGTTACCTGCCACGGGGCCAGTCGATGCGATGAGTCATACCGCTTCGCAGCAGTCTCAAGAATCTGCGGAGACCACTTATTGCAAGCTTTCAGTAAGCTCGACAGGAAATAATCCATGTCGCTTTGGCGATGAGACTCGCCCATGTGCTCCGTGAATCGATTCAGCATGTCCTCAGCACCAGCGATGTCTTGCTGACCGAGACGACAGAGCACAGCATTGCCATACGCTTCATTTGCGAGTTCATTTTGCTCATTGCAGCGTCGAATGTCACCAACTGCCTCAAAACATCCCTCGGCTAGCGCCCACAAGCCAGCTTCTGCATACACGCGTGCTGCCCACAATCCATTCTCTGCAGCACTGTGCACACTACCACCCGCTTCTGCGACATTCTTAGCCTGCACATACAACTCTGCCACTTGCTTCGCAAGGGCTGCCGTCTTGCAATCCGTCGGAAATCTCCGCTTTAATCTCAATGCCAACTCGGATAATCCACGTGCTGCTTCATCAAAATACCCAGCAGAAGCCAATTCATCACATACACCCTGAACCTTACGCACCAAGTCACTTTTCTCACTCGGGAAATTGTCAACTTCCTCCAATGTGCACCACGCCGCCTCTAGCTCATAAGTCACTCGCGTTAGCAACCCACTCGCAGCCTCTGCTGCTTCTAGAAAAAGCACTGCTGCATTCTTCCAATCCTTTCTCACTTTACACTGCACAGCTTTTGCTCGAATTTGCCGATGTGATTCTGTCTCCACCTCATTGAAACCTGATTGGAATCCTGTCGATTCTGCCACTCGTCTCCGCCTCGGAGCTCCATCACCTGATCCAGTTCCGGGGCCTCCTACCACGTACTTGTCAATACTGGACATTGTTCCTCCTCTGGAAATCTTCATCACCCATGGTGCCCGACATAAAGCCTTGACATAGTCACCAGCTTCATCAGCCCAACGCCACGTACCAAAGACACCAAAAGCATAGCGTTCTCTTGATGGCACATGGACGACACTGAAGACCAGTGCATTATGGAAGCGCCAAGTCAATGGTTCGTTGCGAACCAAAGACTTTGCCGTCTGATACATGGCCGAGAACCACTTGGACACACCTAGAGACGTGTCAGGTACCAAATCTGCAGGTTCATTTTGCTGACTCATCCATACAGCAAACGAATGGTCCGACGGGT
Organism: Phytophthora palmivora; assembly: GCA_008079305.1. Lineage (NCBI taxonomy): Eukaryota > Oomycota > Peronosporomycetes > Peronosporales > Peronosporaceae > Phytophthora > Phytophthora palmivora. Next base: position 30,836 of record VOQZ01000576.1, read on the forward strand.
TGGTGGCTGCTGCAGTCAACAGAACAGCAGCAACGAGTGCCACGAGACGCAAGAGTGTGGCCACAAGTACCGGTAATAGTGTCGCCATGAGGAACATACCAAAGACTGTGCAGTTAGAAAGGGACAAAATTAGAGCGTTGTAGCTTGAGTTATACGACGAGATAGAAGGTCGGAAGTAGCGCATTATGGAGCTTACGGATCAGAAAGATAGCGTTGTTAGCTGTCATGGGCGCTGGCGCTCCAGGAGCGGCAGCAGGCGTAGACGACCATGCCATATTGACGCAAGAATCAGGTGTGGGTTGTTGTGACGTACTTTAGAAAATCCTACTAAGTACGTATAGTACCGTAGTGGTACATAGTACCAAATGAATGTAGCCATGTGTTTTAACAACATAGCTCGAGAAACAATGGTAGCGATGCAGCGTCAAGATGGCCGTGCTGGCAACGAGTTGCGGCCGTTTGCGTCCGAACAAGGCGCACTCTTCCGAGCTGATGGATCTGCGCGCATGTCGCACGGCAGTAGTACTGTGTTGGCGGCGGTGTACGGCCCTGGTCAATCTCGCAACTGGCGCGCGGAGAAGACAGATAAAGCTACGCTGGATGTTTGTTTTAAGCTGGAGAAGGGAATTATGAGTGCGTGGCGACTGCTGCAGCTGGTTTTATAGGCTTTAGCGTGGTTGAGTGGCTTATGCTGTTTGTGGTGGTGGCAGCTTCCAAGGAGAAGGAGTATGAGCAGATCATCCGCGAAACCTTCACGCCTGTCGTGCTCACGGAAAACTTCCCTCGCGCTGTCATCAGCATCGTGGTGCAAGTTATCGAAGACAATGGCTCTATATCCTCTCAATTGTTTTTGCTGCATGTATTGATGGCGGGACTTGATGCTACAACTTGTTGAACCTGATATAACCGGATAGTTGTCCTTAACCTTTCATTGACAATGTTGTCGTTTACTATCAGCACCTCCTTGCAGTGGCTATTAATGCGGTGAGTTTGGCGCTGATGGATGCTGGAGTCCCCATGGTGTCGGTCGTCACGGCGACTTCGTGCAGCATTTTCGCCGATGGCAACTTGTACCTGGACCCAACGTCTGCAGAAGAAGAGGTAGAGCTACAGGATTTCGTTGGTGAGGTGGAGAAGAGTGGGTCTCATGCAACTCGAATTGTTTCTTGTATTGCAGGAAGCTGTTTCATGGGTCACTACTGCGCGTTCGAGCACAAGTGATGGTGTCCTGACCTGCATCACCAACGGTTGATAATGCGCACCGCATTTGCAGAATTAACATTGATGCGGCAATCTCTGACATTATTATCGTCGCGTTTTCGTTGCAGGCTTGTTGTCAGAAGAGCAGTATTTCGCGTGCTCAGAGGCATGCCAGAGGTAAACGTCGTAATTATTTCTGAGTTACGTGTATACCATGTTGAAAACAAACTATGTGCTTCGTATTTGTAGAGCATCGGAAAGTGTGGCAGCATTCTTCCGTATTGTTCAGCAGAAGAAGCATCCGCTTGAGCCAACCACTCAGTAAATTATTACTGGAATAGAGACCTACGAGATTATCTTGCTTCAGATGCGCAGTCTGGTTTATTGGACGTTCAAAATGTGGTCTTCCGAAGACCGTCTTCGCTACTGCAATCGAAATGCTTTCAATGTGTCACATAATTAACCATACCGGACTGTGTCATCGACAAACCAGTCAAACTTTTCGTTGCCCAAGCCAACGATCACACTTTTGACCTGCGAGTAAGAGCGATACGCCTCCAGTCCATTCTCTCTCCTGCAGTACAGCCACCATCGGTGCTACGTGAGTAATCTGTCACTCTTGCTGATTTATATTATAGCCCACAACTCACCCCATGCCGCTGTCCTTCATGCCTCCCCACGGACTTGACGGATCGTTTCGGTGGTGATCATTTAGCCAAATAATTCCGACTTCCAAATTGTTGGCTACACGATGAGCACGCTTGAGATCGTTCGTCCATACAGCTGCACCAAGTCCAAAGCACGAATCATTTGCCAACCGGACAGCTTCGACTTCGTCCTACATAACAAGTAAAAATATTCATCTTGAAAATTCAGCATCTTAATGTGACCATGTAACAAGCGCACCTCGAAAGAATACGCTACTACCACAGGTCCAAACACTTCTTGCTGAACAATCTCCATGTCAGGCGTAACATTCGTGATCACCGTGGGCTCATAATAATATCCCTACAACAAATTTGCGTTAATGGTGTCAGTCGTGATACGTGATACGAGATGCGATTTACAAGTGCTCTGTGAGCCGGCCTACCTTGAGATCCGGAGCACGACGTCCTCCACAGCGTACAGTTGCACCAGCTTGTCTAGCGCGCTCCACCATTGCATTAATCCGCAAGAGGTGTGGCTCTGAGATAATGGTACCCATCTGGGTTCGGCCATTCATCGGGTCACCAAGGCGGATAGAGCGTACTTTCGCCTCTAGTTTGTCCACCAGCTCATCAAAGATATTCTTTTGAACGATCAAACGCGCCCCCGTAACGCACGTTTGCCCACTCGCGATGAAGCATGCAAACGCTGCTCCATTTACCACTTCGTTCACGTCCACGTCGTCGAAGACTACAATCGGGGCTTTCCCACCGAGCTCCATCGTCATACTTGCAAGATTACCACCTGCCGCAGCAGCTACACGTCTTCCTGTAGTTGTACCGCCAGTGAAATCAATTTTCTTAATCGTGGGGTGCTCTGCAAGAGCTTGACCGGTAACTGCTCCAATACCAGGAACACAATTAAATACTCCGGCTGGGAGTCCTTCTTCGTGGCACAACTCAGCAAGTTGCAGGACAGTTAGTGGCGCCAGCTCTGACGGCTTCACAACAACAGAGTTGCCTGCTGCCAGCGCAGGGGCCAACTTTTTCACCGCAATAAGCAACGGATGGTTCCATGGTGTGATCTGCAAAATCCACACACACAACATCATCACAAGTCAGTATAACTACTCCATCATTTTTCGACTCATATTCTAACCAATCCGACAGTCCCCAGTGGTCGACGCTGCACATAGTTCACATAAGGACCCGAAAACGGCGGTATTGATCCCTCCGACGTCCGCGCCAGTGCCGCAAAGTACTCAAACCATTCTACAGCGTCATTCATCCGTTATCAACCTCAACCCACAGCTCTTCGCTCCTCACATACCTGGAATTCTCGTGAGTTGTGCTCTCATCTCTCGGATCGGGCGTCCAGTCTGTAGACTTTCTTTCTCCGCGAACTCCTGGATCCGCTTTCGTAGCGCCTTGGCAATATCATTGAGTGCATTGGCACGATCCGCAACTGAGGCTTGTGACCATATTCCAGTCTCAAAAGCCTGTTGACCGCTGGTTACAGCGCGATTCACGTCTGCAGCCGTCGCGTTGGCCACGTATGCGAGACGCTCGGTCGTCGCAGGGTTCTCTACCGCCAGTCGAGCATCTTCACCAGATCCCGACGCAGAGACGAAAGCACCGTCGATGAAGAGCCCGTATTCGGTGCGGCTGAAGGCTGCAGACGACAATCTGCGTGCCCAAGGGCGGGGGAAGCGATGTGAAGAGCGAACGACTGCACACCACATCGATGTGAGCTTGAAGCAGCAGAATGCGGAATGGTTAGATTGTCAGATTGGGGTGATCATCACTCTGCCAACTTCAAGGATCTGGATTGTCCAATCAGAGCTCACTTGAGATCACACGAGATCATGGCGTAAGGAGATGAGCACAGATGTTGTTCAGGTTATTTATTTGTGCTGTGTGTGATGTAGAACGAAGGCGGCACTTCTTCGTGAGGACTGGACGACCGCCGAGCAGATCGACCGCGTGCAGCTCCAATTGCTGGACGTTGTGGATTTCATCAACCGATTCCGTACGATTCATGACTACTGTTGCAAAGTTATTTAATGAATGTGGCTTTGTGCTGGTGTAGATGCAACTGTAAAAACACGACTTGCAGCTTTAAACGAGAAAATGACCGCAGTTGAGAGAAAGTTGAGGTTTGTGACGATGAAAGAAAAATGAAGCCCAACTGATGCATGATGTTATTGTTTTAGATACGTTGAAAATGCAGTGCGCAAAGCAAGCTCTTCGACCGAGAGACCAGCTGTAAGATGTGATTGAACCAAGTCTCTTTCGCCTTCTTAACGAATCTGAGCGCTGTCGGAGCTGCTGGGTCGTGAAGGCATTCGAAAAGACCGGTAACCTGTCCGCGAAAGAGAAGTGGGAGGCTTGCGCAGTTCCGCTGTCTTAATAGGATCCAATCTAGGAGAATCGGACCAAAACTTGACAGGGTTAACGTCGTCTTCAGGCTGCTCTTCAACTCCGTTTTGATTACCTTCAGATCTTTCCATCACATTCTGCATAAGAAACTGCTTCATTTCAGCCTCGATTGCGTCACCATCTTGCTGCGGTTCCCACGACAATTGGGTTTTCATCGCTTGTTCAGGTGGTGTATTTGTTTCGTTATTCTGTTCATGCTGGTCTTGAATTGCTGGAGTAAATTCAGATTCCTGACTAAGGAGCGAACCTGACTTTGAGACTGACACGAGGGGGGCTGGTGGTAATGTTGTCTGTGTCTCCATTTCACAGCCGCGCAAATGTGTATCAATAACATGTTTGTTGTAGCTCATGAGCGACTCAAGGGGATCCGTACTCGCATCCACGCATGATCTCCTTATCAGTGACTGGACTGTTCTCGCGTGCTGCACAATTTTTGGGATTCGGCCACTGACACACCCAACAGACGGCGTGGGCGATAGCACCGATGAAACGAGCTTCGCACTATCGATATCTTGTGACTGATTTTCCACTTTAGTAGGCGCTTTGCGTTTCTTGGCAGCGGTAGCTGCAGAGATCGAATCTCCTGGAGCTAAGGTGCGCTGTTGGACACGTTTTTCCTGTTTTATTTGCTCCATGTTATCCTTTCTGTTGTTCGTCTCTGCGGCTCCGTGAATGCTACTTCCCACGCGATTCAACAGTTGTTTCATTTTCTCCAGCCGATTACGTACATCTTCTTCAGCTTTGGCTAGTTCGTCTGCATTGGTTAGCTTGGTGAGATTACCTGTACATCCACACAAATCAGCGTGCTATTATCCATAGGAAATTTTCAATGCAGCAATCAGTACAAACCGATTCGGGTAGAAGGTGTGTGGAATACAGGAGCAGTGTCGGATGTCGTTGGTCTACCACTGGATGTTCGTATACGAGCACTGCCTGGTCGGGATATTGCCGACCCTGGACGATACGAGGGTGTTGATGCTTTTGCAGAATAAAGCAATTCTTCTTGCGAGATTGTGCCTTTTTGCAGCTTCTCACGGTAAATATGCAGCTGCGCATCAGTGAACGCATCGAGAGTTTTCAGCTCCGGAAATGCTGACATAACGTCGATGAGATAACTTGTCAAGAGCACATTTAACAAACATGTTTTGAGTTAGTGCCTTATTCCCTCCTACCAAAACGTTGCAGTTTCCGTACCTGCTCGAAAAGCAGCACGAATTTCCATGCAGCCAAATATCTTGTAGTGCCTTACACTTCGCCAGGACAGTAATTTGAATAGATGAGTCGATCTGGTTGTTGCGCAGGTCGACCGACTCGAGCTGAGGACACCGAGCAGGAAGCAACTCTATGTCTTTGATAATATTGTCGCGTGCATAGAGCTCATTAAGCTTTTCCAGTGGTGTCAGTAATCCTTGAAAGTCAGTTAATTGGTTGCCATTGACGTGGAGCACCTATCAGAAATGTTGTTAAATCCACGACGTAGCATTATTGAAGAAAAATACGATAGACGCACCGCTAGCTTCGGAGGCAGTATGCCTTGCAAGGTTGTTAACTTGTTCTCTGACAAGTTCAGTTCTTCTAGCTTAGTTAGGTGGGAAAGATTGCCCACCGATGTTAGTTGGTTCCCGGTGAGATTTAAATGCTCCAAATTGCTCAGGGCATCTAGTCCCTACAACCGTAAATACATTATACACTTGATCACTCGTATTTTTAAGCAAAATCAGTAGTTGGAAAACAAACCTCGGACGCAGTTCCTTGAAGGTTATTACGCCCTAAGTCAAGGTGCACTAGCATCCTGCATCCTTGAAGGTTCTGGACCGAGCCAATTCTATTGCCGTTAAGCCAAAGGTTCTTCAATCTGTTAAGCGCTAAAAAGTCACTGGAGATCTCTTCAATCTGATTGTTGTTCATCTGAAGACCTTCCAGATTCGAGTTGCTTCACAACAAAGCGTCAACAGCCCAACACTGACTCTCATTGTATCAACACTCCTACTACTCACGCCTTCAAGCCGATTGTGTTCGTGAGTTTATTGTTGTAGATTTTGAGCTCTCGCAGTTCTCTCGCCGTACTGACGTTTCGCAGAGATGTGATTTTGTTGAACGATACGTCAAGCGAGCACAACTTCGGTAGCTACAGAGCATTAACAAATCACCACATTGTATCAATACCAATAGCTCCACAGTCATGAAGCATTAACAGTATCGGATAGAGACCACACCTCCGACAGGTTACCGAGCTCTCGATCGACCGATTGTGTGCATCGATGGCATACTTGCTCGAGTTGAGCTCCGTCGAGAGCACTCGCTGTCCTCATAGATCCAAAATAAGTCCATTAAATAGACATATATCATCTTGATCATTGAATGTATTGTACCAGTGCTGGACCGTCAAGCACTTGGATCTGCGTCGAGTTCGCGTCTCTCTCATCTTCCCTTCAAAAGTGTCGCTTCAAGGATCACCACATGGTTATGTACACCACACCATAAATATTTTTAGCCAATAAGAAACTGCAAGTCGTTCAAACTCCATTCCCGCGCTCATTGCTGAACTGACAGGAAGAAGCCACTACCAGAAGGTAAGCACAAGAAAGTTAGCCATGGCTCGCTGTCATAGGGCATTCGTGGCATGTTCTATATGCTGACTAACGTTGTGCACTGTTTTTTCCCTCATCGCAGCAGCATGGAGGACACCACAAGCACTAGCGCCGACACTAAGCTGGTGTTCACCGACTCGGACGCCAACACCACGCCTAACGCTGGTACTCCTAGTGCAGGCGCCGATGCCTCACAGACTGATCTTCAGGCGCAGCTGGCACTCTTTCAACAGCAACAACAGCAGTACATCCAGCAGCTCGTAAGTGCGCCATCCTTCCCCAGTAGTAAGTCGATAAGATGCTGACGGATTGTTCCCTTGTTTCCGTGATTGCGGCGTTAATGCGTTACTGTAGATGGTAAGAGGTGATGCTATGGTGCATGAATTTCGGTTGGATCTGGACTGACGTTTTGTGCTCTTGCCGTGCAGCAACAATCGAACAGTGAGCAGCTTCGCAATATGTACAGCTCAAACGCCATGATGCAGCCCTACATGGTACGACTGGAAACAAAATCGTTCTGGTTACTGCTGTTCTTACGCTCTTTGTGGCTATTGTAGCTGACACAGTCGATGTTCCCGCGCCCTTCAACTCCCAACTCGGCCGAAGCCACAGAAGAAGAGCCCGTTTACGTGAACGCCAAGCAATACCACCGCATTATGATTCGCCGCCAGCAGCGGGCAAAGTTAGAGGCTAAGCTAGGAAACCCTCGCCAGCGCAAGGCATACCTGCACGATCGCGTCACAAGCACGCTATGCGACGACCGCGTGGTCCCGGAGGCCGATTCCTCACCAAGGACGAGATTCAGGGCTTGAAGGACGGCACAATGGTGTTTGAAGATCTGCCGAGGAAAGCTGCCCCTAAGCAGCAGTAGATCTGACTTCCTGAAGTAGCTCTCGCGTTGTTGTCTCCACGACCGTTGGCAGTTGCAGCGCAGCACCATCCAGATAGCAGCACACTCATCTTATTTGTATTCCGTGACGAAAGTAATGAAAGCGGACTGCATGTTGTCTCACTAAATGAGCTAACACCATGGAATCTTATTCTCCAGTGGACGGACGTATGCCACGTCACCAGACTTTTGATATGATGAGTCCGCAAGTGCGTGTGCGTTGTTGCTTGTCTTCGATTCCAAGACTTGCCCAGATT
>VOQZ01000577.1:0-47246 GCA_008079305.1 Phytophthora palmivora
ATCATTCGGTAAATGAACACAGATCGATTGTCTCTGATGCATTTCCGCACAATTTCCGCACTCTGATACCTGCTATGTAGGTGGTATCACCAGAATATGCTGCAAAATATCGGATCATGGTCGTATTGGTCGATGTTGTGCTTCGGTGGAGAATTCCGAGTGGGATTGAAGATCCGTGGCCAAGCCATTGACGCACCGCAAATCTTGCAATTCCACCTGGCGAAGAGCATCCCACAGCGCTTTCTCGATTGTGCTCCTGTTAAGTGGCAGTACCCGACGATCTGCCATCTCCAACCGCACGCCGTTGATAGCACCCTTCACTGATCGTCTCTTTTGACCCGGACATGGGATTTTATCTATGCCAATCTTCAAGAATATGGACTCAACACGGGATGATAGATCATTCACGTCTCGTAATAGTTGTTCGAACTCGTGCTCGTAGTGGTGGAAACCACTATTATGATCTTCGATTTTGGCTAATGCACTCGGTTCTGATTCAGTCGTGTGAAGCTGCATTCCAAGCATGTCCCCCATCATCTGCAGAATGTGACACAAGATTTTCACTTAGCTAACCAACATTATAGTACGTAACCCGATAAACTTACCTCGATTTTGGATCTTCGTTTTAAAATGCGTTTTAAGTTGCGAGCTTCGAGGACTTGAATTTCCATCATTTCACGAAGTTTGGCGTTCTCTTCCTCCGACATTTGACGCTGCTCTCGCTGTCTCTTGGCGATCTTCTCCCACAACTGGTAGTGTGTCGATTTCCCAATTTCCTCTTGGTGTGGTAGTAAACTTGAAAGCTCTTGTAATTGAGTTGTGAGATCATCGACCTCGGCTTTCAAAGTATTTTCTGCTTGGCGGAAATCCTTTTCCTAGGAGTGGAATGTACTTGTTTCGTGGCAACAGGCGTAGCGTCCTCTACTCCTGTTAACTTGTGTAAATTTGAGTAGGCGATGTTATCGTGATCACTGAAAATCGCCGAGTTTGGTGGCATTGGAATATTCGTCACCTCATGCCAAAGGTCTTCAGAGATGTATTCGTCTAGATAGACTGGCATTTCTTCATCTTCATCGGCATCGGGTATTTCGAGGGAGTGGGCACGATTGAAGCTGCTCATGTTTGCGTTGACTGCCAAAATCGTTGTGGTGCTGCTGGGTGTGGGTGTCACAGAAATTAATTTCGGACTACCGCGAGTTCAATCATCAAACTTTACGTCCTAAGGCAGACAGGTGGATTTTTTCTTCGTGGAACGTAATGTAGTTCTCTAAAGTAATGGAGGAATGCAGCTGTGTTTGCGCCCTTTGTGCACCGACGCTGTACAACAAAATGATTGCGAGAATATCCAGCGGTGCCGGTTGTCGTACGACAGGTACGTGATACGGCGTCTTGATGTCAAGTTTTAGTGCAGCATCGATGTAAAGGTCGAGTCTTCCACTGTTGCACCAATGAACATGTACGCAAGAACTGGTAGAACAATCGACTTTAGTCGACACGTTCAAGTCGCTACTATTGGACATGGGCACGGAGATTGATGACAACACTTTAGCGCGAGACATGTTGGTGATTTGCGTACAGATGTTTCGAGTGTAGTAAACTGGTCAACCACGTTGATTATCACGTCCTGTGATTACCCAGATACTACACTTCAGCCATTTTCCATCTCGACCAAAGAGATTGTGCCATAACGTAGAGAAACCTCCTCTAAAGAAGTTCTAAGACTCGATAAGCACAGCATCGATGGTCAAGTGCTGTATGTCGCTCAGCTCACTTCATTCCTCAATTTGACACTAAGTCCACACTTCAATTGCAGCTCACGCCAAGCCACTAAAACATCACGAATAATTAAACTTGTTGGAGTCCGAATCGATGACTCTCCAGGAGAAGCTCATGAAGACATCCAACGAAAATCTGGCAAAGCGACGCACGTCCTGGACGTTCATGCGAGCACTGTTGTGGAAGAATTGGCTCATCAAGCCGTCAGCCCGTTGCGACAGCATGCGAGATTCTCGTGCCCACTTTCTTCATCCTGTGCTTGGACTACTCAAATTGATCACGGAGACAGTTGATGTTCAGCTGGATGGAGTGATGATGCTGACAATACTGCCGGTACCCGCTACAACCTGTTCCAGCCTACGGGACAAGAGATTGAGTGGGTCGACACCGACCTACCAAGTTCGCGTTGCATGAATCTACGATGACCGGGCTCATGCTCAAGCTTGGACGTCAGTCGATTGATGATGGTCTACGACTGGAGGAATTATCAGCCTCCGACTTGGCGGCATGCAGGACGGGAGTAATGGCTGGAGGTCTGGTCAACACGGACACGTCGTCGCCTTATACTGTCCCTAGCGAGTGCGATAACAAGGTGGTTCCATACAAGATCGGTATCGCACCAGACAACGCTTTCACACGAAACTACTTTGTGGAGACGATGGACATGTGGTACCCTCGTGTGGATCTGCTGAATTCGACAACCGAGACGGTGACGATCCCGTCTTTCAAGGATAGCATCCAGTTCTTCGACACGAACGACGCATTGACGGATTATGTGAAGAGTGACACTTACGGTGACAACCTTGACAATCCTAAAATTTACGCCGCGATAGTGTTCGACTCGGCTCCGACGGGAAACGACATTGGAACGTTCGGGTCCATTGAATACTCGCTGCGTTGAATGCAACTAGAGGCGACGATAGAAATTCTGCGGGTCGTGTACCGACTACAGATGGAGAACTTGTCGATATTGAGTTGTTCCAGAAGGATATCGTCACGGACTACTATTCGGTCTACACCGTGACTGGTTTTATGACCCTGCAGACGCTTGTCACTCGCTTCGTAACGTGCATGCCCGAATGGAACTCAGCCAACCAGTCGACAACGGGTATCTGTCAGCGCCCACAGACAACAGCAATAGCTTCGTCTGAGCTGGATAATACTCTCCTCAGCGCTTTGACCAATGACGGTTTGATCCAGGAAGCTCTGAGTGCACTTGGTCTTGCAAACAGCACGGACTTCTCGAGCGCATTAAGCTCCTTGTCGAATAGCACCAAGGAAGCTCTGTTGACACCTCTTCGACAAGCTCCTCAGTCGATGCTTGGTTCTACTGTCGCTCCGTTCCCTGTTGACGACTACACTAGCTCGCCGTTCTACGCGAATGTTGCCAGTGTCTTCTCGATTGTCTTATCATGGCGTACCTCTTCACGATCTCACGTATTCTCGTTGTCCTCATTCAAGAGAGAAGGAACTGCGCCAGCGCGAGTTCATGAAGATCCTGGGTGTGACTGAGAGAACTATTACCGTGACCTGGTACATGACGTACGCCGCCATTCTCTTCGTCGGCGCTATTGTTCAAGCGATCGCTGGTCTGGCAGGACTGTTCCCGAACAGTTCGTTGATTCGTCACTTTCCTATTCTTCTTCCTGTTTGGAATCAGCGTGTTGGCATTGGCATTCCTTATCAGTACTCTGTTCAGCAAGGCTCGTGTCGGCGCATTGTGGGCATGGTTGCTTTCTTTGCCATGTACGCGATATCTCAAGGATTTTCGACTGGAACTGCAGAGGGTACCAAACAAATTGGATCTCTACTCTCGCCCGTGGCATTGTCTCTGGGTGTGAATGTGTTCGCAAATGCCGAAGAAAACTGGTGAAGGTGTGCAGTTCTCGACAATGGACACACTCAGTGACAACTACCGGATCAGTACGGCGGTGCTGATGTTTGCCATTGACACAGTGGTGTACACGCTGCTTGGCCTGTACTTCGACAAGGTCATGCCGAAAGAATACGGCACCTCGCTAAAATGGTACTTCCCAGTGTCGCCGTCCTACTGGCGAAGCCGCAAGCAACGTCAAGTGACCATGGAGACAACGGCTGACATTCAGCACGATGATGTCGCTGTAGATTTGAATCCGAACTTTGAACCGATCACCGCCGATCTTCGGGAGCAAGAGCACCGCGGAGAAGCTCTCACGGTGAAGAGACTGCGCAAGGTTTTCCAGGTCCCGGGTGGTGAGAAGGTGGCTGTCAAGGGACTTGATGTCACGATGTACAAGGATCAGATCACCTGTCTGCTCGGTCACAACGGTGCTGGTAAAACCACGTTGATTTCCATGCTCACGGGTATGACCGCGCCGTCCAGTGGTAATGCCACCTATCGTGGCATGTCGATCAACGAGGACATGGATGAGCTGCGACAGTCTCTGGGTATTTGTTTCCAGCACGACGTTCTGTTCCCCGAGCTGTCCGTTCAGGAACACCTCCAATTCTTCGGACAGATCAAGGGCTACGCGAACGAAGAGCTGCAAACTGTGGTTGACAGACAGATCCGCGAGGTCGGCCTAACTGAGAAGCGTAACTCGAAACCCAATGACCTGTCTGGCGGCATGAAGCGTAAACTGTCGGTGGCTGTGTCACTACTTGGTGACAGCTCCTTGGTATTCCTCGATGAACCAACTTCCGGTATGGACCCGTACAGTCGACGTAGCACCTGGGAGATCCTGCTGAACAACCGTAATGACCGTGTGATGGTGCTCACGACGCACTTCATGGATGAAGCCGACATTCTGGGTGATCGTATTGCTATCATGGCTGAAGGTGAGATGCGTTGCTGCGGGTCGTCGCTGTTCCTGAAGAACCGCTTTGGTGCGGGTTACAACTTGACTCTGGTGAAGGACGACGCCAAGTGTGACGATGACGCTGTGGCTGCCTTCGTGACTTCGTATGTGCCAGCCGCTCAACTGTTGAGCAATGTGGGTAGTGAGATCGCTTTTCAGCTACCCCTGCACAGCTCGTCGAGTTTTGCCACGATGTTTGCTGAGATGGATCGTCAGTTGCAGAAGCTGGGTCTCTTATCGTATGGTGTGTCCGTGACAACGTTGGAGGAGGTGTTCATCAAGGTGGCGGAGTTAGCCGACGAGAACAACCAGCATACTCTTGACAAGGCAGCTCGGATGAATTCTTCGGGCTCTGATGGATTTTACCAGTCGTGCGATGAGATCATCACGACGGAGTCTATTTTTCAGAGACACCTACGTGCACTGTTACTGAAGCGTTTCCGCTATGCCAAACGTGACAAGAAGGCGATCATCTACGTCGCCGCACTGCCTATTTTGCTCATTGCTGCTGGTCTGGGTATTCTGAAGAGCAGTATGGCGATCAATGATGACCCCTTGAAGGCTTTGACGACTGATGAATATTCCGGCAGTGAAACTCCAACGCCGTACTTCTGTCAGGCTGGAGCTGGTGTTGGTGAGTGGTGCAGTGACGTGATGTCATCTTCATACTATTCAGGTGCCGACGCTCAAATGTTGTCAATCCCTGAACCAGCTTTCGACTCTGATTCACCAACAGTATTTGGGGTCACATACACCAACCCAGTGCTCAACGCAAGCGGGGCCACGGGTTACAGTGTTGCTATGGGCCAACGGATGTATGAACGGGGATATGGCAAGGGTGCTGATCTCGTGGAAGGCCAATATGGTGGTTACTTGGTGTATGGCAACAGCGAGCAGAACTTGATGAGCTACAATGTGTTCACGAACACGACGGCGTCACATTCGTCGGCGATTTTTAAGGCGATGATGGATCAAGCTGTATATCGATTCTTTGCGGCAAATAATTCAAGTGATTCGGCGACTTCAAATGTGAACCTGAAGGTAAACAACTACCCGTTACCGTATACAGCAGCTGCGGAGAGTATTTTCACATCGAACACTTCGTTTGTTGCTGGCCTGTTTGTCTGTATCGCGTTCACATTCTTACCGGCGTCTATCGTGGTATTCTTGGTGAAGGAGAAGCAAGCTGAGCACAATTCCAAGCACCAGCAGCTCGTGTCTGGTGTATCATTGCCCGCGTTCTGGTTGGCCAACTACATTTGGGATCTAGTCATGTACATCTTTCCGTGTGTTTCAGCGCTCATCTTGATAAATGTTTTCGAGATTTCGGCGCTAACTGGTCAGGACTGCGAGAATTGCTCTTCTGCCACGTTCCCATCGGTGATTCTCCTGTTTATCCTGTTTGGACTCGCCATCTGCCCGTTCACGTACTGCCTGTCGTTCCTGTTCAAGGAACATGCTTCTGCTCAAACGTTCACGATCGTACTAAACTTCATGATCGGTGTTGTGCTGATGATCACGTCCTTCATCTTGGATCTCTTCGACTCGACTAAAGACGTCAATTCGGTGCTCAAGTTCTTCTGGAGATTCTCTCCATTATTCAACCTCGGAAATGGCTTGTTGAGCATGGTTACGAACGATGTCGATAGCGTCCAGTACAGTGAAGACGGCACGGACAGCCCTTTCAGCGGCGACGTCATTGGCTTCGAGCTTCTCTATCTTTTTCTCACGGCTATTGGATTCATGGGTTTGACATTATACATCGACTACGCCAAGACGTTTGCGAAGACCAAGGACAACGTCCAGAACGACGACAATTTCGGTGAAAACCATGAGATCGATGAAGATGTGGCAAGAGAAGCAGAACGTGTAGCAAGAGGTGACGCAGACGGCGAGGCCGTCAAGCTCGCTGGTCTGCGGAAAGTATATCCGGGTGGCAAGGTGGCTGTCCGCAACCTCTCGTTCGGCTTGAAGCGTGGAGAATGCTTTGGATTCCTCGGTATCAACGGTGCTGGCAAGACCACGACCATGAAGATGCTCACGGGTGATGTCCAACCAAGTCACGGCACAGCAACACTCGGTGGCTTCGACATCCTGTCGCAGCAGATCGAGGTTCGACGCCAGATTGGTTATTGTCCCCAGTTCGACGCTTTGTTTGACCTGCTCAGCGTTCGTGAGCATTTGGAACTCTTTGGTGCTATCAAGGGTATTCCGCAGTCTTCACTGGACCGCGTCGTCATGGAAAAAATCCAGCAGCTCAACCTCGGCGACTTCGAGCACAAGTTGGCTGGAAGTTTGAGTGGTGGCAACAAGCGTAAACTGTCGGTGGCCATCGCCATGATTGGTAACCCGGCCATCATCTTCCTTGACGAACCGTCTACCGGTATGGACCCCGTGTCTCGCCGCTTCATGTGGGACGTCATCGCTGATATTTCCACTCGTGGTAAGGAATCGACGATTGTATTGACAACACACAGCATGGAGGAATGTGAGGCTCTGTGTTCACGTGTTGGTATCATGGTTGGCGGTCGTCTTCGCTGTTTGGGCAGTGTGCAGCACCTCAAATCTAGGTTCGGTGATGGTCTCGTGTTCGACGTCAAGCTGGACATGCCGAGCGCCGACGAACTTGAGTATCTCGTACAGCACATCTTCGGCAACGGCAGTGAGTTCGTCACGCCGGTTGAACTGGAGGACAAGTGCCGTGCATTTGGCAATGCCGACCTGGCTGAGCGTATTACTGCTTCTCATCCGACCGGTACAGTCTTGCTGCCGCCATCGATCGTGACGGGTTTATCCGTGCCGAGGCTTTCTGCTCGTGGTGTGTTGAAGAAACTCGCTTCGATGACTTGAACGACTACCTCGTGCGAGCTTTCGGTGCCGATCAAGTGGTGGTGATGGAGCGTCAGAACGACTTTGCCCGCTTCAAGGTGCGCAGCCACAACAACGAAGTGAAGCTGTCCAAGATGTTTGCGCTGGTGGAAGACGTCAAGACCAAGATGCACATCCGCGAGTATAGCGTTTCACAGACGACATTGGAACAGATCTTCAACTCGTTCGCGAGCCAGCAGGAGGAGGAGAAGGGAGCCGTCCGTGGTGTGTACCAAGGTCCTTAGTTCGGGTGCCAGGGTTTGAAAATACAACGAAATTGAGCGTTCATACTTGTTTCTCTTGACTTGTCCGCACTGAAGGACTCTAATGGACAATAGACCAACAGGGAGAGTGCATGACGAGTTTTCCAAGGCTCTAGAGTCCTCGCAACTCCAAGCACATTCCATTGATACTTGGTCTTCTTTCTGTAAGTTCGTCCACATGGTGCAACATCCGTTCGAACGCTTGTTCAACGTCTTGCAGTGCACCAAGTGGTCGAGTATTTTTCTGTTCACGCGACGCTCCAAGCTCTAGCACGAAATCGCACTTCGGCAGCTGGAGCGACGTCGAAGTTCCGAGAATGAGGACGTCAAACTACGTGAAATGGCGAAATGTCAGATCGAAGAAGCCCAGAATCTATGTCACCTGCCGCAACGCAGGACGAGACTCCATAGACTGGAGAAGATGGTCTTCCTACCAGGAGACTCCTTTATCAAAAAAAGTATCTTCGACCAAAAGAGTGGGGGTTGAACCCAATGCATTTAAAAGCTGTCTGCCACACACAATACGGCAATAATGTGCATTAAATCGTACATAATATGTTTAGAATTACTATTTAAGGAATTCGGGGAGATGTTGATGTTTCATGTAAGTAGTATTCTAAAATAGTACTACTATTTAGGAATTTAAAACAAATTAAACTGAGGATAAGTACTACTGGTTAGGACAACAGCAAAATCTATTATATTGCTTACCGAAATTACTAATTAGTAGTACTATCTGAAAGGAGTATTATTTCCAAAACACGCAATTTTACTTGTTTATAATGAACAATTGCAACGGGGTATATGAGGGGTATCGATGAAAGGGTGCCACCTCCTGAAGAAGTGCATTTCAGAGTGTCCACTTACGGGAACGGGATACTCCATAGTCTGTGGTGTAGGACGCACCATTGACACGTTGTGTGACGGGGTCACGCGAGCACCTTGCTAGAGGAAGCGTGCTATTAAGAGTATACAAACTCTAAGTGAACGGCAGTTCACTAGTCCCTGGTCTGAGGGGACTTAATAACCAGTTTAGAGTAGATTTAAGACTGATTTATTTATGGTTAACTAGATCATTTGGCTTGTAATACAAATAACTAATTAACTATAATTTGTTCCTATATATGTATATAAAAGTAGGTCAAATACTATTGGTTGGCCCTCAGCTACCCGACCTACGTGGCAGTGGTGTGGCCCACACCACCCACGACTGAGTATCCCCAAAACGAATACTCACAGAAGTATATCTACTTCTAGAGGTAGTGCCCTATCAGGGTGCCCCTCATATAACCCAGTTACATCCTCCCCCACTTAGATTGGGACCACCCCAACCAATGAGGAGATAGAAAGAGAGCGCCACTCTCTTTCCTTTCCTTGTCGATACCCATCATCGACGAGCCACTGTTGTGGCTTTGCAGTTTTCATTAAGCCTTTAGTGCTAGCAAGACACCGAAGTTTCCACGTCAACCTCTCTGAAGATGCCCCTGAAGGCAAGCACCCTTGGCACTGCGCCTTCCAAGTCTAAGACCGCGAGGTCGAAGGCTGCTAAGGCCAAGTCGAAAGCCAAGGCCATTCCGCGCAAGGAAACCCGCAAGGCGGCTTCCAAGGCAGCCAGCAAGCCTACCGGTGCTGCTGCCACCCAAAAAGGGAGCCCGCGACGCAGTCGCTCTCGCTTCTTGTCGCCCGATGACAGGCCGAACCCTCGGTTCGCCTATCGGGACCACAGTCCTGCACAGGACGCTCCTTCGCAGGACGCTCCTGTTGATGACTCTGAATCATCAGAGGATAAGGCGGCCCCGACGAGCTCGCCTGCCAAGAACCTTACCTTAGAAGAAGGTAAGGCTTTAGCGCAAGCTGCGAAAGCAGCTTCTGAAACGCGGGCTGATGAGGGCGCTGCTGCTGCTAAGAAGAGCGCAGCCCCTGGCTCTCCCCTTCGAGAGTCTGGTCTACCGAAAGGTTATCATAGCCTTTTCGATGACTGAGTCGGACGAGGCCGAAGAGAAGGGGGCTGTCACCGAGCCCCAAGAGATCTAGAATGATCTCGACGAACAGCAGGAGCGCTATCAAGTGGCTCAATTGCAAGGCACTTCCGCGCCTCCCGCGCCAGTTATCCTCGCGGATATTATCCACCGGATGCGGGGTCTGGGTCTCCTTTGCTCTTGGCGAACCTCAGCGCCCCTCGTGGTGTTAACCATGGGCGCACTTCACGTGGCGCCAATGAGCGTGCCTTGGTACAGGACGAACCACTCTTTGTCAATGATATTGATACCGCTAGATGTGTGCTGCTTGCACCACACTGAATCACCCTAAAGAAGTTCGCAAGTCTCCGGAAGAAAACGGAAGGTGAGCTCTTCCCTACGTGGGGCTACCCTTGGGTACAGCCCGAGAGCACCACAACCCAATCCCAGGCCGAAGACCTGTTCTGGCGATGTGTTTCCCTAAAAACCTTCACAGTTCAGGAGTTGAAGGAGCTCCGAGAAGATCATTTGCTGTCCTATGTCTTGGATCAGTGCGATCTTTGCATTGAGTTCGCCCCTTAATCGCTAAGCAGTAACTCCACTCCGTCATGGAGGGACTTAGACAGCAGTCCAAATCCAGCGCTCAAGATGAGCGCGGGTACGGTTCCGTCAATCCAGGGACCGTACACCTTAAGGCGGCTCAGAAGCCGCGGACTACTTACGCCCCGGCTGTTGTTTATCACAGATCTCAACAGCCATCGGGCAGTCAACCCGGAGCCAGTCTTCCGGCTCCCACGAGTTCTGTGACGGGCGGTAATCTCGTCACTTCACAAGCAGCTGATGCTTCCCAGAGCGCCATCGCTCTCAGACTACACGCTCCACATGGAAATGGATCTATCCGTTTCGGTCTAGGAGGGCAGGAGGAGCCCTCACACGCGTTTGAGTACGCGGCTCCCTCTCAGCCTCATACTCCTGGACCGTTCGGATCGGGACTCAGTGGGAGTGTGGTTTCCTTTGCAAGACAAAGTCCGTCGACTTTGAGATTGCGTGTATGCGATCGTGATAGCCCTTGGGCTGGTACCTGGTGGTCAGACTGCTGCCCAAACTGGCAAGCCAGGGGCTCTAGAGGTCCTCCGTCAAGATGTGGACGCTCTTGGTCGCGCGACTCGAGAGCTCTACGGGCGTGTTGATCGCCGAGTTCCGCCTTCCACCCTAAAGGAACTTCGTCGAGGATTAGACGCTCTAAGCCATGAGGTGCATGACCGGATGCCCTCTTATGCGCCGCAGGGGTACTCGTACCACTCGGCTTACGGGTATGGCGCTTACGCGAGCTCTTCCCATTCGGTACCGTCATACCCTTCGTATGACACATGCAGCTCCGGTTGTCCAGAGGACTCAGCCTCGTTTCGAGGAGGTTAGTTCTCACTTTGGCCTTCCTCCGTCCGAGGAGAAGGACCCAGCGGATCGTGATACCGCTTAAGACGCCCCACGTAGAACGTCGGGTGCGTCGCCATTGACTTCGGGAGGTCAATGGTGTAATCCGCGCCATGCCTGACCAGGACCGCAAAGGGTCGGATGAAGCGGTGATTCAACTTGTTGCTCCCTACAGAGCTTACCAAGTTTAGTGGTAGGTACTTAGTGTCGAGTAGAACTAGCTCACCAACGTTAAACACGTTTAAGTTTCCTCTTCCATGTTTATCCAAGTACTCCTTTTGTTAGTCTTGTGCATGGGTCATTGTTTACTGATTAGCGTCAGCCTGTTGTCTATAAACGACGACAATTGTCTTTTTAAAGACTCTGGCTTAATTTCAGAGACCAGGGAGGAAAAGGCTTTCCGAGCCTCTCCCCCACTAATGATGGAGGCCTCGGCGCCTCCCTGCAAGGTTAGCGGCACTTGGGAGTGTCGTTACCCATTCAAGTAGAACGGAGTAAACCCCGTTGATGCGTGTACCGCGTGGTTGAGTGCAAACTCAACGATTGGCAGCTGGTCCGACCAAGACCGAGGTGCTTCCGCACAGATACTGCGAAGAGTATCTTCGAGCACGCGGTTGACGCTCTCCGTCTGACCGTCCGTCTGCGGATGGTCCGCAGTTGACATCGTCAACTTAGTTCCAAGAAGCTGGAACAGGGTGCCCCAAAACGCCCCTGTGAAGCGCGGGTCTCTATCCGAGATTATGGTCTCTGTCCGAGACGATGGTCTCTGGTAGACCATGATAGCGGAACACGCTATCTAGGAACAGCTGTGCAGCCTGTTTCCCTGTGACTTTGTCACGTACTGGAGCAAGATGCACCATCTTACTCAAACGGCAGACAAACACCAAAATGCCGGTGTTTCCCTTGTCATCGGCCGGCAGGCCGAAGACGAAGTCGAGACTCATCGACTTCCAGCAATCTGTTGGCACTGGTAGGCTCTGTAATGGAGAGGTGTGGCCCGAAGGCTTCACCCTCTGACATGTTTCACATGTCTTGACGTAGTGTGCCAGCCACTTGTACATGCGGGGCCACCAGAATGTCTGAGAGACCGTTTGGTAGGTCTTCTCTCGGCCAAGATGGCCACTCATCGGCGCATCATGCGCCTCTAGAAGTATGTCATACTTCATATCCTTGCCGTTCGGCACGGCGACATGAGAGAGGATCTCCAGGGTCTACTCGATAGTGGAGTAACCGATCGGCCAGCTCATAACGATGAAGCTGTACCCGCTATCGAGGCGAGAGCCTATCGGCTTTGGCGTCCTTGCCGGCGGACAAGAACCGCACCAGTGGTGTATAGTTCTCGTCCACTTGATACGCTAAGTGTATCCGATCGTATAGATCTGTCGTGACCCGACTGACATGAGCTAGCTCATAGTCGGGTCGACGCGACAATGCATCAGCAAGCACGTTGAGCTTGCCCGGCTTGTATTCAACGCGGAAGTTGTATTCCGCGAAGAATGACAGCCACCTCGCCATTCGCTGCGATAAATGCGGCGAATTGGTGACGGCCGCAAGGACTAATGATCCGTGAAGATCACAAAGGGCCTTGAGCCCAAGAGATGAACTCTGAACTTGACAAGAGCATACCCCATTGCAAGTAGCCCCTTGTCATGAACGGGGTAGTTCCGTTCGGCAACCTTCAGCTGCCTGGACTGGAAGGAGATGACGCGTTCGCGTCCTTCATCGTCCTTTTGCAACAGCGCACAGCCTATTGCATAGTCAGAAGCGTCACAGACGACGCTGAATGACTTGTTTTCGTCCAGCAAGGCCAGGACTAGCGCATGCTACAAGCTCGCTCGAAAGCATTCTGGTGCTGTTGCTGCCAGACCCAGTCGGCATCCAGCTTTAAGAGATCCGACAAGGGTCGAGCTAGTTCAGCGTACCCTGCGCAGTACTTGTGAAGATAGTTAGCCAAACCCAACTACTTCCGGAGGTCTTTATGTGACCTCAGGGTTGGCCAAGCCGCTATGACCTTGATCTTCCCTGGATTGGCACGTACGCAGACCCTGCTTACAAAGCAGCTGAGGACTTTTATCTCCTCAGCAGCAAAGACGCACTTGTCGATGTTGGCATAGAGCTTGTTGGCTCTCATGACCTCAACACTCGACGGAGGTGCTTCAGATTCACCTCCACAGCCGTCTGGTCTCCTTCGACACGTCTATGGACGAATATGTCGTCTAAGTACGTCTGTGCGGACGCGCCAAGGTCTGAACAACTGGGTGGCCAAGCAATTGAACGTCACTGGGGCATTCGATAGCCCTTGTGGCATCACTATCCACTCCCAGAGCATCCCACTCGGGGTGCTCGCTGCGGTGAGAGGAATGTCGCTCTCCCGCATCAGGATCTGGTAGTATCCGTCTACCAGATCCAGGGCACTGTACAGCGTACAGCCCGACATGTTGTTTAGCAACACATCCTTGCGAGGGATCGGCGTCTGTGCCGGTACCGTCGCATTGTTCAGCTTGTTGTAAGCGTGAACCAGACGCCACTTCCCGTTCGGTTTGCGAACGCAGAAGGTCGGCGTCGAGTGCGGGGACTTCGACTCCCGCACCATGCCCGACTTCGCCTTCTCGGCGAAGAAGGCGTCTATGACCTCGCACTGCTCGCGAGGTAGAGGCCACTGCCTCGTGACACAGTACTTTGTGCCAGGCACGAGATCAATCTCGTGCCGAACTCCCCGATCCGGCGGGGGTTGGGATGGTGGGTGCTTCGACACCACATCCGAATATTCCTTCACAAGAGGATACACTGGGTCCTCCGGGTTCTTGAGAATCTCAGAACCCAAGCGCGTTGCGCGCTGCTTCGTGAACCCCTCCAGGTCATCCTCGCCCATTACGGAGGAAGAGTTCAAATCTTCAGGAGAGGTCTCCGGCTTCAGGAGCACCATCTCCGCAATCTCTTCGGCCTTCAACTCGGCCAGGAAGTCCTTCATGGGCAATTCCTCGAGGTTCAGCAATGCTGACACCTCTGGCAGTGCCTCCAGATGGACGGCACCAGCCCTCACTTGACGACCGGACACGCTGTCGAAGACATGGCATTGCTCTTCGACCGACCGTGCCGGTGGAGTCTCAGACTCCGAGTGTGGTGCTTGGTTATCCACACGGGAGGTGTTCGACGACACCTCCGCCCTCGTACTGGTCTTCTTGACCCCGCGTGGAACAACGTTACCCACGCCAGAGACGCACGCTGCGCTCTCAATCTTCTCGGTCTCTTCGACCTCGTGTGGAACTATGTTACCCACACCGGAGGCGCCCTCAGCGTCCTCCCCAGCAGTCTCAGCTGCTTGCGGACCCATGTTACCCGCTTGCGGAACTACGTTACCCGCCTGTGGACCTATGTTACCCACACAGAAGACGCCTTTAGCGCTCTCCTCAGCAGCCTCTGCTGCTTGCGGACCTATGTTACCCGCCTGGTCAGTGCCGTCCGGCACTGCCACAGTCGAAGCCCATACGGCGCGACGACTCCCAGCGTTGGGACTTGCCGTCGTGGCAATCCCACACGCTTGGCAATGAGCCTTGGTCTCATGACCGGTTGCGAGGCTCATCGCAACATCTTCGTTGGAGTCCGTGACTCCCAGTACTTCTTCGGGTGCGTAAGCGCCTTGGCGACCATCTCTGCCCCAGTCTCGGACAGAGGTGGGAACATTACTCACCAATGCTCTGTCGGAGACTGCGGACAGGCTAACCCCAATGACTTTGCCACGCCAACCGATCCAGGTCTCGTGCGTTTCGAGCCACGGCATGCCCAGGATCAAGTCGTACTTGTCCATGTCTAGGACAAGGAACGACTCCGTGCTGTCAAAGTCCTCCAACTTTACAGCCAGATCCATCCGGATCCCAGGTACGTTAAGCACCGTACCATCGGCCAGTCTCACCGAGACCTGGCCCCTGCCGTCGCTTTCACGCAAAACGTCGGCATACTTGTCGCCATTCCATGCGACTGCGTGGGTCGAGCAAAGTTTGTCGACGCCCCAGAATCAATGAGGATTATGAAGGGATCTCCGTATTCCTGTACCCTCGCGTGTACCACGAGCCGTCCACCGCTGCTCTTCCACGTCTCGAGAGCACCTTGGCTCTCAGAAGCTAAGCCTCCACGGCGTGCGCCGTCCGCACTCCTACCATGAGGACTTAGATCTTCCTTAGTAGGGCTCCCCGCCCCTACTAATAATCCCTGTCACCCTGGCGGTTGCGTCGTGGCTTTTGCGATTGAACTTTCAAGCCTTAGGTTTGGAAGGAAACTTTCTTTGCCCACCCGAAGGGCAGGCACGCTGTATGTACGCGAACTTCCCACATCCGCAGGAGCTCTGTACGGTCGTACCCATTTAGATGTATACAGGCCCTGTGCTGGATCTGTTGCTAGAGCTCCCTGCACTGCGCCCGTTGGCGCATTGTGGTCTTGCTACACCGACGTAGGAGTACGAGCCTGTCTGTGGCTGTACTCCTCTTGGAGGGCGATCTGAATCACCTCCTCCATAGTGTTCGCGTGTACGCGGAAAAACCGTGTGCGGGATGGGCCCACCTCCAGACTATCCATGAGCACTGTCACCTTAATGTGTTCGGGTAGGGGGTTCCCTACCAGAGATGCTGCGAGTACTCGCATCTCTTGGATGTACTCATGCAGCTCACGCTTCCCTTGTTTACAGGCAAGGAAGCGCGAGCGCTGGCGATACTCATAGTTCGCCGGGAGGAAGGCGGCTCTGAGCTGTGTACACAGCTGAGCCCAAGTTGTAAAACAACCCGGCGACGTCGCCTCGCGCGTGTATGCCTAAGTCTTCGCCCGACCTCCCAAGTTAGATAGGGCGAAAGCGACCCGAAGTCACTCGATTGAGATGAGAGCTGCATCCATAGCGATCTCTACGTTTTTGACCCAGAAGTGGAGGCTCACTTCCTTCTCCCTTTCATAGGGATTAACCTTAAGCCTGACGGCTTAGGTTATGCTGGCTTTAGTTCAGCCACGGATGCCTGCAGCCCCTGCACGTGAGCAATGAGTCCTCGCTCATACGCGTCGAACGCCTCCATGCGTTCGACCTGCTCGGCCGGCGTAGCAGCCGCCAAGCTTCGGCGGGCATCTCCTCCAAAGATGCCCGCCATCTTCCGTACCGACTCAAACTGAGAGTCGGTCAAATGAGGGAACTCCCCTCTATCCGTCCTGGCTTATCTTGTAGGAGCCATTAAGGATTCTTGTAGTCAATCTACTACAAGTGTTACCAAGTGTGACGGGGCCACACGAGCACCTTGCTTAGAGGAAGCGTGCTATCAAGAGTATACGACTCTTAGTGAACGGTAGTTCACAAGTCCCAGGTCTTAGGGGACTTAATAAACCAGTTTAGGGTAGCTTAAAGACCGATTTTAATATGGTTAAATAGATAGTTTGGCCTGTAATACACATATCTAATTAACTATGATTTCCTGTATATATCTATATAAAAGTAGGTCAAATACTATTGGTTGGCTCTCAGCCACCTAACCTACGTGTCAGTGGTGCGTCCTACACCACAGACTATGGAGTATCCCGTTCCCGTAAGTGGACACTCTGAAATGCACTTCTTCAGGAGGTGGCACCCTTTCATCGATACCCCTCATATACCCCGTTGCAATTGTTCATTATAAACAAGTAAAATTGCGTGTTTTGGAAATAATACTCCTTTCAGATAGTACTACTAATTAGTAATTTCGGTAAGCAATATAATAGATTTTGCTGTTGTCCTAACCAGTAGTACTTATCCTCAGTTTAATTTGTTTTAAATTCCTAAATAGTAGTACTATTTTAGAATACTACTTACATGAAACATCAACATCTCCCCGAATTCCTTAAATAGTAATTCTAAACATATTATGTACGATTTAATGCACATTATTGCCGTATTGTGTGTGGCAGACAGCTTTTAAATGCATTGGGTTCAACCCCCACTCTTTTGGTCGAAGATACTTTTTTTGATAAAGGAGTCTCCTGGTAGGAAGACCATCTTCTCCAGTCTATGGAGTCTCGTCCTGCGTTGCGGCAGGTGACATAGATTCTGGGCTTCTTCGATCTGACATTTCGCCATTTCACGTAGTTTGACGTCCTCATTCTCGGAACTTCGACGTCGCTCCAGCTGCCGAAGTGCGATTTCGTGCTAGAGCTTGGAGCGTCGCGTGAACAGAAAAATACTCGACCACTTGGTGCACTGCAAGACGTTGAACAAGCGTTCGAACGGATGTTGCACCATGTGGACGAACTTACAGAAAGAAGACCAAGTATCAATGGAATGTGCTTGGAGTTGCGAGGACTCTAGAGCCTTGGAAAACTCGTCATGCACTCTCCCTGTTGGTCTATTGTCCATTAGAGTCCTTCAGTGCGGACAAGTCAAGAGAAACAAGTATGAACGCTCAATTTCGTTGTATTTTCAAACCCTGGCACCCGAACTAAGGACCTTGGTACACACCACGGACGGCTCCCTTCTCCTCCTCCTGCTGGCTCGCGAACGAGTTGAAGATCTGTTCCAATGTCGTCTGTGAAACGCTATACTCGCGGATGTGCATCTTGGTCTTGACGTCTTCCACCAGCGCAAACATCTTGGACAGCTTCACTTCGTTGTTGTGGCTGCGCACCTTGAAGCGGGCAAAGTCGTTCTGACGCTCCATCACCACCACTTGATCGGCACCGAAAGCTCGCACGAGGTAGTCGTTCAAGTCATCGAAGCGAGTTTCTTCAACACACCACGAGCAGAAAGCCTCGGCACGGATAAACCCGTCACGATCGATGGCGGCAGCAAGACTGTAACCGGTCGGATGAGAAGCAGTAATACGCTCAGCCAGGTCGGCATTGCCAAATGCACGGCACTTGTCCTCCAGTTCAACCGGCGTGACGAACTCACTGCCGTTGCCGAAGATGTGCTGTACGAGATACTCAAGTTCGTCGGCGCTCGGCATGTCCAGCTTGACGTCGAACACGAGACCATCACCGAACCTAGATTTGAGGTGCTGCACACTGCCCAAACAGCGAAGACGACCGCCAACCATGATACCAACACGTGAACACAGAGCCTCACATTCCTCCATGCTGTGTGTTGTCAATACAATCGTCGATTCCTTACCACGAGTGGAAATATCAGCGATGACGTCCCACATGAAGCGGCGAGACACGGGGTCCATACCGGTAGACGGTTCGTCAAGGAAGATGATGGCCGGGTTACCAATCATGGCGATGGCCACCGACAGTTTACGCTTGTTGCCACCACTCAAACTTCCAGCCAACTTGTGCTCGAAGTCGCCGAGGTTGAGCTGCTGGATTTTTTCCATGACGACGCGGTCCAGTGAAGACTGCGGAATACCCTTGATAGCACCAAAGAGTTCCAAATGCTCACGAACGCTGAGCAGGTCAAACAAAGCGTCGAACTGGGGACAATAGCCAATCTGGCGTCGAACCTCGATCTGCTGCGACAGGATGTCGAAGCCACCGAGTGTTGCTGTGCCGTGCCTTGGTTGGACATCACCCGTAAGCATCTTCATGGTCGTGGTCTTGCCAGCACCGTTGATACCGAGGAATCCAAAGCATTCTCCACGCTTCAAGCCGAACGAGAGGTTGCGGACAGCCACCTTGCCACCCGGATATACTTTCCGCAGACCAGCGAGCTTGACGGCCTCGCCGTCTGCGTCACCTCTTGCTACACGTTCTGCTTCTCTTGCCACATCTTCATCGATCTCATGGTTTTCACCGAAATTGTCGTCGTTCTGGACGTTGTCCTTGGTCTTCGCAAACGTCTTGGCGTAGTCGATGTACAATGCTAAACTCATGTATCCAACAGCCGTGAGAGCGAGGTAGAGAAGTTCAAAACCCATTACATCGCCACTGAATGGACTGGTCGTGCCAGCTTCGCTGTACTGAACATTGTCGACGTCAGCGGTCACCATGCTCAACAAGGCATTTCCGAGATTGAATAATGGAGAGAACCTCCAGAAGAACTTGAGGACCGAATTGACGTCTTTAGTCGAGCCGAAGAGATCCAAGATGAAGGACGTGATCATCAGCACAACACCGATCATGAAGTTTAGTACGATCGTGTACGTTTGGGCAGAAGCATGTTCCCTGAACAGGAACGACAGGCAGTACGTGAACGGGCAGATGGCGAGTCCAAACAGGATAAACAGGAGAATCACCGATGGGAACGTGGCAGAAGAGCAACTCTCGCAGTCCTGACCAGTTAGCGCAGTGATGTTGAAAATGAAGATCAGGATAAGCGCACACATTCCGGGGATAGCGTACATGATGAAATCCCAAATGTAGTTGGACAACCAAAACGCGGGTAATGACACACCGGACACAAGCTGCTGGTGCTTCGAGTTGTGCGCCGCCTGCTTCTCCTTCACTAGGAACACGACGATAGAGGCGGGCAAAAATGTGAAAGCGATACAGATGAACAATGCTGCAGTAAACGAGGAGTTCGAGTTCAGCACTGTCTTTGCCGCTTCCGTGTACGGCAATGGGTAGTTGTTCACCTTCAAGTTTACGGTCGAGGCTGCGGAATCGCTCGAGCTGTTGGCCGCAAAAAATCGATATACGGCTTGGTCCATTAACGCCTTGAAAATTGCTGACGAGTGGGGTGCAGTTGTGTTTGTAAACACGTTGTAACCAAACAAGTTCTGGTTGCTGTCTCCGTAGACCAAAAAGCCACCGTACTGACCCTCGACAAGATCAGACCCCTTGCCATATCCGCGGTTGTACACATGTTCGCCGACCGCGAGAGTGTAGCCTGTCGCCCCGCTTGCGTTGATCGATGGATCAGTGTAAGTCACATCGAAGACAGTTGGTGAGTTGGAATCAAAGGCTGGTTCCGAAATTGAAATCGGTTGAGATGTCGCGCCAGAGAAATAAGTCGGTGTCATCACCTCGTTACACCACTCATCTAACCCAGCACCGACTTGGCAAAAGTAAGGTGTTGGTGTCGCACTGCCAGAGTACGCGTCTGTCGTCAGAGCCTTCAAGGGATCATCACTGATTGCCGAGCTCGCTTTAAGAATTCCTAGACCGACACCAATCAGCAGAACAGGAAGCGCGGCGACGTAGATGATCGCCTTCTTGTCACGTTTGGCGTAACGGAAACGCTTTAGCAACAGTGCACGAAGGTGTCTCTGAAAAATCGACTCCGTCGTGATGATCTCATCGCACAACTGATAGTGTCCGTCGGAACCCGAAGAATTCATCCGAGCTGTCTTGCCAAGAGTATGCTGGTTGTTCTCGTCGGCTAACTCCGCCACCTTGATGAACACCTCCTCCAACGTTGTCACGGACACACCATACGATAAGAGACCCAGCGTCTGCAACTGACGATCCATCTCAGCAAACATCGTAGCAAAACTTGACGAGCTGTTTAGAGGTAGCTGAAAAGCGATCTCACTACCCACGTTGCTCAACAGTTGAGCGGCTGGTACATACGAAGTCACGAAGGTGGACACGGCTTCATCATCGCACTTGGCGTCGTCCTTCACCAGAGTCAAGTTGTAACCCGCACCAAAGCGGTTCTTCAGGAACAGCGACGACCCGCAGCAACGAAGTTCACCTTCAGCCATGATAGCAATACGATCACCCAGAATGTCGGCTTCGTCCATGAAGTGCGTCGTGAGCACCATCACACGGTCGTTGCGGTTGTTCAGCAGGATCTCCCAGGTGCTACGTCGACTGTACGGGTCCATACCGGAAGTTGGCTCATCGAGGAATACCAAGGAGCTGTCACCAAGTAGTGACACAGCCACCGACAGTTTACGCTTCATGCCGCCAGACAGGTCATTGGGTTTCGAGTTACGCTTCTCAGTTAGGCCGACCTCGCGGATCTGTCTGTCAACCACAGTTTGCAGCTCTTCGTTCGCGTAGCCCTTGATCTGTCCGAAGAATTGGAGGTGTTCCTGAACGGACAGCTCGGGGAACAGAACGTCGTGCTGGAAACAAATACCCAGAGACTGGCGCAGCTCATCCATGTCCTCGTTGATCGGCATGCCACGATAGGTGGCAGTACCACTGGATGGCGCGGTCATACCCGTGAGCATTGAAATCAACGTGGTTTTACCAGCACCGTTGTGACCGAGCAGACAGGTGATCTGATCCTTGTACATCGTGACATCAAGTCCCTTGACAGCCACCTTCTCACCACCCGGGACCTGGAAAACCTTGCGCAGTCTCTTCACCGTGAGAGCTTCTCCGCGATGCTCTTGCTCCCGAAGATCGGCGGTGATCGGTTCAAAGTTCGGATTCAAATCTACAGCGACATCATCGTGCTGAATGTCAGCCGTAGTCTCCATGGTCACTTGACGTTGCTTGCGGCTTCGCCAGTAGGACGGCGACACCGGGAAGTACCATTTTAGCGAGGTGCCGTATTCTTTCGGCATGACCTTGTCGAAGTACAGGCCAAGAAGCGTGTACACCACTGTGTCAATGGCAAACATCAACAGTGCTGTACTGATCCGGTAGTTGTCACTGAGTGTGTTCATTGTCGAGAACTGCACACCTTCACCAGTTTCTTCAGCATTTGCGAACACGTTCACACCCAGAGACAATGCCACGGGCGAGAGTAGAGATCCAATTTGTTTGGTGCCCTCTGCAGTTCCAGTCGAAAATCCTTGTGAGACTGCAAACATGGCAAAGAAAGCAACCATGCCCACAAATGCTCCAGTACGAGCCTTGCTGAACAGAGTACTGATAAGGAATGCCAATGCCAACACGCTCATTCCAAACAGGAAGAAGAATAGGAAAGTGACGATCAACGAACTGTTCGGGAACAGTCCTGCCAGACCAGCGATTGCTTGAACAATAGCGCCGACGAAGAGAATGGCGGCGTACGTCATGTACCAGGTCACAGTAATAGTTCTCTCAGTCACACCCAGGATCTTCATGAACTCGCGCTGGCGCAGTTCCTTCTCTTGAATGAGGACAACGAGAATACGTGAAATCGTGAAGAGGTATGCCATGATAAAGACAATCGAGAAGACACTGGCAACATTCGCGTAGAACGGCGAGCTAGTGTAGTCGTCAACAGGGAACGGAGCGACGGTAGAACCAAGCATCGACTGAGGAGCTTGTCGTAGAGGTATCAACAGAGCTTCCTTGGTACTATTCGACAAGGAGCTTAACGCGCTCGAGAAGTCCGTGCTGTTTGCAAGACCAAGTGCACTCAGAGCTTCCTGGATCAAACCGTCATTGGTCAAAGCGCTGAGGAGAGTATTATCCAGCTCAGATGAAGCTATTGCTGTTGTCTGTGGGCGCTGACATATACCCGTTGTCGACTGGTTGGCTGAGTTCCATTCGGGCATGCACGTTACGAAGCGAGTGACAAGCGTCTGCAGGGTCATAAAACCAGTCACTGTGTAGACCGAATAGTAATCCGTGACGATATCCTTCTGGAACAACTCGATATCAACGAGTTGGCCATCTGTAGTCGGCACCCTACCCACAGAACCTCTATCCTCACCTTTGGTTGCATTCAACCGCAACGAGTATTCAACTGACCCGAACGTACCGATGTCATCTCCCGTCGGAGCCGAGTCAAACACAATCGCGGCGTAAATTTTAGGATTGTCAAGGTTGTCACCGTAAGTGTCACTCTTCACATAATCCGTCAATGCGTCGTTCGTGTCGAAGAACTGGATGCTATCCTTGAACGACGGGATCGTCACCGTCTCGGTTGTCGAATTCAGCAGATCCACGCGAGGGTACCACATATCCATCGTCTCCACAAAGTAGTTTCGTGTGAAAGCGTTGTCCGGTGCGATACCGATCTTGTATGGAACCACCTTGTTATCGCACTCGCTAGGGACAGTATAAGGCGACGACGTATTCGTGTTGACCAGACCTCCAGCCATTACTCCCGTCCTGCATGCTGCCAAGTCGGAGGCTGATAATTCCTCCAGTCGTAGACCATCATCAATCGACTGACGTCCAAGCTTGAGCATGAGCCCGGTCATCGTAGATTCATGCAACGCGAACTTGGGCAGGTCGGTGTCGACCCACTCAATCTCTTGTCCCGTAGGCTGGAACAGGTTGTAGCGGGTACCGGCAGTATTGTCAGCATCATCACTCCATCCAGCTGGAACATCAACCGTCTTTGAGAGCAGCTTGAGCAGTCCAAGCAACAGGATGAAGAAAGTGGGCACGAGGATCTCACACGCAGTCGCAACGGGCTGACGGTTCTTGATGAGCCAGTTCTTCCACAACAGTGCTCGCATGAACGTCCAGGACGTGCGCCGTTCCGATAAGTTCTGACTGGAGCTCTTCATGAGTTTCTCCTGGAGAGTCATTAGCGGACTCAATTTGTGTTTTTGGGAAGTTTGTGTTGTTTGTCGTTGGCTGAAGTTTGCACGTGGAGTAAAATTGAAGAATGAGCTGAGGGTGCAAAGTAATCGATAACATGTACATTTACCAACCTATTCCTAACAGGTGCGGTAGAGCCTCACATGGTGATGCGCCAACATGACATAAACTCTTGGATTAGTCAGGGAAGTAAACAGCACTTGCTTGCGATTGGTGCAAACGTCTGCCGAACCTCTTTGGCAGTAAGCTTGTTGGCCAGCTTGTTCACGGTACTTGGAAATGTCGCGTTGGATTTTGAGTGACTCAATGTCCACTAAGCCAAACTTTGATGACATTGAGACGAAACATTTACCACAGAGTTGGTGCTCTTATCTTTATGCCTACTCAAACTACAAAAATTGCCAGTCTCGTTAATAAGCTATTTAAATACATGGGCACAAACTTGAAGTTATACCGGAGAGCGTCACTGGAAGCATGGTCTTAGTAAGTACAGTAGCAAGGAGCAAGACTCTTGGGTGACTTCCATCCAACAACTGCACGAAGGATCCTCGCTGGATATTTGACAGCAACAAACGGGCTCAGGTCTCATCGTAATCAATCTGCGGTACAGTGTCGGTGCATTCACAACGACCATAGAACTAGGAGAGAACTTGAGGCCTCGCGGACGAAAATCCACTGTCGCCTATCGTGCATACATACATCTGGACTGGGGTGCTTTCTCGCTTTGCAACTTACACTATGCCAACAACAACACGGAAGAAGTGGGGTATGGTACAGTAACAACACGAGCGAACTACAAAGTAAACTGTACTGATAGTAAAGTAGAATGTGCCAATTCTAGGACTGGAATCAGAACCACATCATTACGCACTTGCTCGTGGTTTGTTACTTCACTACCATCATTTCCTACTCTCAAGGTCTGAACAACATATTACGTGTACATGCATCATCAACTAACGGCAACCACCAATACATGTACACAGCGAATGTGATTTGCGGACGGCTGACGGCACAGCGACGTCTTTACGATAAAATCCACGTTGATATGCTCCTTCCTTTTTACCATTATCGCTTTTGCGTCATGGCAGCTAAGACAATCCCATCGAGCACCCCATTCGACTTCACTCAATACCAACAAACTGCCGGTTTGATGCCTTCACGCGACGCAAAAGTCTTCTTTAGCACCTCAGACCTGTCTACTGCTCCATGCACCAAGAAGTTGAGTACCTTCGCTGGTATCTTCACTCGAGCCCATTCTCTTGAAATCCCTGACATCGATGACGATTTTCAGATGGTCGATTTAGATTTGGACCCTCAAGACACAACCGGCATTTTAAACGTCTGCACTTCTGAAGAGTTCTGGTTAACAGAAGTACCATGCAAACTTGAAACCTCAAAGAGTGAAGGCCATGAGTTAACGCCGAATATCTCGACCGGGGCTCCCACCATCAAAGTAACACCAGGTTGCTCGCTGAATGTAGAAAAACCCAAACGTGCCAAGAGAATCTCCACCAAGCAGAAAATTGATAATTTGCATGATGAAATCAGCCAGCTTACAACTCAATTACAAAACGTCGAGTATGCAGCACTACTCCAAAAGCAACGAGAAAGTAATGAGTGCTGGGGACCAAGTCGCCCCCACCTCTGGGAGAAAATCGCTAGTAGGCAGCTAGAACAGCGACAACGATCGGAGAAGGAAAATATCGACCTTCGTCGAATGATGGAGATACAGATTCAAGAAGCCAGATGCTTGCGCGTGTGCTGAAGCGCCGAAAACGAATTGAGGTAGGAACAATTTTACCTATATCAACTTGCAAACTCATTAACCAGGTGGTATGGCTTGCAGATGCTGGAAACTATGGTGGAGACAGAGTGTTACAAGCAACATTTATTCATAAGTGGAGAACCTACGGCAAAAAAG
Source organism: Phytophthora palmivora (assembly GCA_008079305.1). Lineage (NCBI taxonomy): Eukaryota > Oomycota > Peronosporomycetes > Peronosporales > Peronosporaceae > Phytophthora > Phytophthora palmivora. Next base: position 25,376 of record VOQZ01000577.1, read on the forward strand.
TTGAAATGCGAGTGGTTTGAGCAAGCCTGAATGCTAGAACAGAAACAGTGTTTGTGGATGAATCAATCGACTTTGCCAGCACTCAAATAAGCACGAGGCAACTTGACCTGCCTAAAGTGCCGATACTACAAAATTGAGTACCCAAACGTACATGTACAGGGGTATGCTACCTATTTGTGATAGAGCTCCTATCTAGCCGTCGCGACAAAAGTGTAATGCAGTGTTAAAGAATTGTGCATTAGTCTCGATATTTTGTTTCTGCAGATTAGGGGACTTGACATTTTAAGATGCATTGAAATTTTCCCTACCAACTTTTTTGAATAATACGTGAAATGGTTGTAACGCCGGATAGCTGTTGCAGTTGGATGAACCCTCGATGTCATCGCATTATATGTAACGGGGTTACATGAAGGGGTACCCCAGAAAGGGGTACCGCCTTTAGAAGTAGATATACTTCTGTGAGTATTTGTTTTAATACTCTGATGGAGTGGTGTGGGCCACACTGTGGTGTGAGCCACACTACTGCCACGTAGGTTCGGTGGCTGAGGGCCAACCAATAACATTAAACCTACCTTTTATATGCATAATTAGATTAAAGTATAGTTAATTAGTAATTTGTATTACAGGCCAAATGGACCTAATTAACTATAAATACATCAGTCTAAAATCTACTCTAAACTGGCTATTAAGTCCCCTAAGACCAGGGACTAGTGAACTGCCGTTCACTTAGAGTTTGTATACTCTTAATAGCACGCTTCCTCTAAGCAAGGTGCTCGTGTGACCCCGTCACAATAGATCTTGCCGACCTTTCAGCCCAGTCGAGGCGACTGTTCCCGGCTTTCCCGATGGTCGTTGGATTCTGCGCCTGGTCGCATTTTCTTCCAGTAGCTCTGAAGGTGCCATAGCCGAGTCCCTGGTCTCGGCTTTCCCCTCTAAGAAGTCTTCAGCCGAGTCCGTACCGTAGACCACCACTCCTAAGCTGCCTTTAAGCCGAGCTCTGGTGCGTCGCAATCTTGTACCGTTGACCACGGCTCCTTAGACTCAGCCTAGGGCCAAACTTGGTGTTCGCTACATCACACGGGACTGTATTCCTTGTTGCCATAGTCGGTTTCATATTCCAGCTGCTACATCACGGTATCTGTGCACGGATTTCCAAGCGCACTGGATGGAAATTGGACGGCATTCCACTAGCGCCACAAGGCGGACTAATTTGTACGTCTTTCTTCAGGAAAATTGTTCGGTGCTGCTGAGAGAAATATTCAACGTGACAAAGTTCGAGACGATAGCGTCTGGCTGTCCAGTATTGAGGGTAGAGTTCGATATGACGGATCATAAAATGAAGGAGACGTACGTTAGCCGATACTTCGCCGACCAGGCCAGTACGAATGGTTAAGGGGCTAGCATTCTGCTCACTCACCCGAAAGAGGTGTACGAGTTTACTGAGGAATCAAACGACAAGTGCCTAACGGACAGTAGAGATCCGTTCGAGAAAGCGCGTAAACGTCTACCAAGTGGCTATTTTCCCGACGTGATGATTGGAATCGATCCCGGCATGCGGACTTTATGTACTGCAGTCAGTGTTAGTTGCCTGCCTCGAAGACGTGCTCGGGGTAAGAGACAGAATCAGCACCAGCGGAGGAAACGGAAGCAACGCAATAGAAAGTATCGCCGTGGTCAGGAGATAATCGAAATCAGTACTGGTGAGTTCCGGCACATGTCGAGAATGAACCAATTTCGAGCCTGGAACGAGAGATAAAAACGCGAGAACCCTGTCATTCGTGCGATGCCGTCATTCAAACCTGCGAGCTACGACCAGTACATGAACGGATTCTCGTTCTTCTCGATGCATCTTCGGTTCCTACTTGTTTTCAACACTGAAAATCTGTTACTGAAGTGGCGTTTTACGCGAGATCGACTCAAGGCGAAGGCGTTAGACGCGTTGGTCAAACGTATCGCGCCGATACCGAAACCGCCGGTTTGCATTAGGTACGGAGTCTGGAGTCGCCGGGACGGTATCAAGGGTCACGCCACGGGACCGATGAAAGGGTTCGCTTAGGCGTTGAAGAAGAGAGTTACTGTGCTCTTGATGGACGAATTCCGCACAAATAAGCTTTGCTCTTGCTGTCACAAACGTCTCAACCAGTCCCTTTTGTTTACAAAAGTTCGACAAGTAAAAGACGAAGGGAAGGAAAAAGTCGTCAAGAAAACGGTGAAGTTGGCGGGGAAAGGATTGAAGAAGAAGGCGGAAAAGAAGGCCAAGATAAAGAAAAAGATGGAAAAATTCAAGAACCCAAAGTTTAAGGACTTCAAGATCGTCCTCAAGAGCAACCGGAACGTCTTGCGCTGTGTCAACAGCCGATGCGAGGCCAATTTCTGGAACTGGGACGTGAATGCCGCGCGCAACGATGATGAAAGGGTATTTTCTGAACCTGGGACGAATGGCCGCGTTCGTGCGAGGCGTGTAGCGACAACAAAAAAGGAGGATGGAAAGGATCTGAGGTATGGATACCCCTCAGGTAGCTTGATCAGCGAACCATAGCCAGACTTCATACATAACATATGAAACAACGCAGAACGAAATGATACTTATCCATCACTTGAGGGTTTTTCAAAACAGACGATTAAAGATTGGCCTCCGTAGATCGGACTTATCTGAACAGCGGAGAAAAAGCCTGTTTTGTGTTTTGCCGCTTGTCAGCCAGTCACATTAAGTTCGCAGATAGCATGGATTCCTATTCGGATAGTATGAGTGACCTCGAGTCGGAAGGGTAACTACTTACGAGCGATAGTGACTGGGAGCCAACATCACCCTCTCTCGGAGGGGGAGGAAGGTGGTTCCGATGACAACAGCGAGAATGAGGAGGTAGGTCTCTGTGTCATTAGCGACCTTATTCACGTGCGGAAGAGTTGGTTCAGTCCGATCCCTGCAAGTAGAAGTGTCTCGAGGGCAAGGAACTCGAGCTAAAAAAGCTCGTAGCTTCTGTGGAAGCTTTGACAAACGCTGAGAAGAAGAAGATCAGAATTATTACTACTCTAGCTGTTTTGATGGAGGCGGGGACTCCTGCAAGAAGGTGCATGTGTTGTCTATCTATAAGCCAGTGAGTCATGCTGTTCGCCGAGTCTACGATGGTACTCCTGTTGATTTCGACCACGCAACGCGGCTTGTCTTGATGTTCCTACAGCCACTACTAGCACCTCAAGTCAACGGTGAGAATGCACTTCAAATGTACAAAACGATAAGTCGATACGTGCCTGCCGAGTTCCAGTCTGACCCTCTCTATTCCGCGCCGACTGCCGATCGAGAAGCGCAAGCACATGCTATCAAGAAAGCAACGTTGTGAGCGTAAGAAGGAAAATGTTGCTGGCGATCATTACGAATAATACGAAATGATACTTAACTCCGTATCTGATTAATAACTCCGGTTGAACTTGTGGAACTTTGCGAGAATAACTTTTGGCGTGTCACTGGACCATGTAAACGCCAATTTTGGCTTTCTCGTGAAATTTTGTCCCTAGACAGCCAATAAACGAAATTCTGAACTTAAGAAAATTTCCACTCCAAATTTTCCATCGAGTGTTAAGTATTGGGGATGTGGTGAGCGCCACAGCAATCTAACTTTTGATAATTTACCCTTCACGCCTCTGCGTAATGCTGGCAGCTTTGTCCACCAAGCATTTTTCCACTTGGTCATGAATGCGCTCTATGGATTCACCCCATACAGCAATTGCAATATTCAAATTGACATCCAACCGCAGTCGACTGCCAGCTGCAAGTCCTTCATCATGTCGCGATGCACTAAAATGACTCTCAAATTGAGTCGACTCGCTGTTAAGACCTCCATGCTGAAGTGCAATTAACAAAGATGACGTCGCGTGTACACCAACGGCTAAACCATCGAACTTGGGCTCCATAAATGTCTGATAAATAAACACTGTCCGCGAGTCTTCATCATATCGACGCACAACTTTTCGTACCTTAACTCCGACAGTATGTTTGCTAGAACTATCCGCGAAGAAGCTGACCATCGTCGTAGTTGTATCTCCCTCGGAATTATGCGCGCAAAACTCGGCACGTGCCTCAAAATTCCCAGCACTGCGGAGTCCTTGCAACTCCAATTGTCTTAGAGAACGCCAGACTGCGTCCTCCACCATCTCCACGCTAAACGGCACCACTTGGCGCTGTGTCAACTCGAAGCACACTCCATTGATCACTGTGTTGTCTGCATGGCACTTTCTACCTGGACACGGGATGTTGTGCATCTTCTCGACTAGCCACTTGGTCTTTGTTTTGTAAAGTTCGTCCACATGGTGCAACATCCGTTCGAATGCTTGTTCGTCGTCTTGCATTGCACCAAGGGGTCGAGTGTTTTCTCGACGCTTTAGCTGCCTTCCCACCATCTCCTCCAGTCTCTGGAGTCTCGTCCTGCGTTGCAGCAGGCGCCGCAGATTCTGGGCTTCTTCGATCTGAAGTTTCGACATTTCACGCAGTTTGACGTTCTCTTTCTCGGAATTTCGACGTCGCTCCAGCTGCCGAAGTGCGATTTCGTGCCAGATCTTGGAGTGTTGAGATTGAGGGCGGTGACGAGTGGATTTGAGGTAATGGAACTGGGCGGACAACTGTCGAACCTCATCCTGGAGGCGATTGATCTGCTGTTTGGGCGTAGACCGACGCGCTCGCTTGGACGTGGTGGAGGACGTGGTGTTTATTGAGGCAGTAGAAACATTAAAGGGCTCCTCGAGGTTGCCCCAGAGCTCCTCGGCGAGGAAGTCGTGCGTGGCCTGGAACTCGGCGTCCATTTTGCTTAAGTGCGCAGGGGAACTTAGAGTGACATTACATAGAAAGCAGATTGGTACTGGATTTTATTACAGTAATCGTTGCGGTCCTTGTTGATCATCATGACCAGGATCTACAAAAACGAGATACCAATATGTAGTTAGGATGTTAAGCAAATGAAGTCTTCTACTACATGCATACCTAATACATGTACAGTACTACAAAAACAAGATGTGGTATGGATTTTCAGGATTACCGCTTAGCAGGTCAGCTTTGATGACCCATCGAAACGCCCGGCTCTAACAAGCAAAAACATTTGAATAATCGCTTCGTTCGCTGTGATTGCCACTCATCAGCCAGCGAAATCAATAGCGTCATTCCTCAATTCACCACCTCAAGTGCATTGGTCACACTAGACAACGCCATAGCATAAATACCCGATCGTCAACCATTTCGACCGTTCCAGTGAAATCACACGGCGAGATGGTGCTGGACAAGGGCACGCCCAGCATGACCAAACTCTCGGAGCGACGAACCACCTGGACGTTCCTGCGTGCGTTGCTGTGGAAAAACTGGTTGATCAAGCAACGTCACCCCGTCGCCACCGCTTGCGAGGTCCTCGTACCCGTGGTGTTCATTATCCTACTCGGTGTGCTCAAAAGTACGACAACGACGGTAGCGGTGCCGTCCGGATGGAGTGACACAACGGGATCCACGGGTGACGCAGCCATCGGCACCAGCTACAACTTGTTCCAACCGACCGGCCAAACCATCGAGTGGGTGAACGCCGACCTACCCAAGTTCGCACTACACGAATCGTCCATGACCGGCCTCATCCTCAAGCTCGGCGTGCAATCGGTGGACGACGCTATCCGTCTCGAGGAACTGTCGACGGCAGACCAGGCCACGTGCTCAAGTGGTGTCATTGCTAACGGATTTATGGAGACGGACACCTCGTCACCGTTCCGTGTGCCGAGTGAGTGCGCCGACAAAGTATCGCCGTACAAGATCGCCATTGCACCGGACAACGCCTTCACACGCAATTATTTCGCCGCGACCATGGATTCGTGGTACCCACGTCTGGACTTGCTGAATTCATCGAGTGAGTCGCTGACAGTCCCGTCGTTCAGTGAGAGTGTCATGTTCTTCGACACTGACGATGCGTTGACCGAGTACGTCAAGAGCGATGACTACGGCAAGGGCATTGAGAACCCGCGCATATACGCCGGAATGGTATTCGACTCTGTTCCGTTGGGAGACGACATTGGCTCGTTCGCATCGATAGAGTACTCCCTGCGACTCAACTCGACGGAGGGAGACTCGACTGGACGCGTGCCAGGAACGAGCAGCTCAGTTTTGGACACTGACCCGTTCCAGACGGATATCAACACGGACTACTACTCGCGCTACACGGTGACAGGATTCATGACACTACAGACGCTCGTCACTCGTTTTGTGTCGTGTATGCCAGAATGGAACTCGGCTAACCAGTCGACTACTGGAGTGTGTCAGCGATTGCAGACCACGGCATTATCTTCGACCAGTTTGGATAACACCCTTCTAGACACGTTGAACGACGACGGATTTATTCAAGAAGTCCTCAACACGGGTCTTGTATCTGGGGAATCATCATTCTCTAATATCTTGGCAAGTATGTCGGATGACACGAAGGAACAGCTACTCGTGCCTCTGCGTCAAGCACCACAGCCGTTTATGGGGGCCACTGTCGCTCCATTCCCCGTCAACAACTTTGACAGTTCGTCGTTTTACGAAACGATTTCAGATGTGTTTCCTGTCATTTTTGCACTGTCGTATCTGTTCACGATTTCTCGGATTCTAGTAGTGTTCATCCAAGAGAAGGAGCTTCGACTGCGTGAATTCATGAAAATTCTCGGTGTCACCGAGAAGACCATTATCATCACGTGGTACATGTCGTACACAGCAATCCTCTTTTGTGGTGCGGCTGTGCAGGCTGTAGCTGGACTTGCTGGTCTTTTCCCGAAGACATCGGTAATCTTGACGTTTTTCTTCTTTTGGCTCTTTGGTATGAGTGTCTTGGCTCTCGCGTACTTGATCAGTACGATCTTCAACAGGGCTCGTGTCGGCTCTTTTGTGGGTATGATCGTGTTCTTCTTTATGCACGTGATGTCCCAAGCATTTACTACTGGAACTGCGGAGGGAGTCAAGACGATCGGTTGTCTGCTATCTCCAGTGGGTCTATCGCTGGGTGTTCAAGTTCTGGCTGATGCGGAGACGACGGGAGCTGGTGTGACGTTCGCAAATGTAAGCGCACTCAGCAACAACTTCCGGTTCAGTACTGCCTTGTGGATGTTCGCCTTTGATACATTGCTCTACACCATTATCGGGCTGTATTTCGACAAAGGTGATGCCGAAGGAGTACGGCACGACGCTCAAGTGGTACTTTCCGTTGTCGCCGTCATACTGGAGAAGTCGACGCCAAGGTAAAACTACGGTTCAAACGCAAGATGCGCTGTTAGACAATGTTGCGCTGGATGTCAACCCTAACATTGAGCGAGTGAACGCAGAGCTTCGTGAACAGGAGCGTCAAGGTGACGCTCTCACGGTGCAACGAATTCGCAAGGTCTTCTCTGTCCCTGGTGGAGAAAAGGTTGCTGTTCAAGGTCTCAATCTTACCATGTACAAGGATCAGATCACCTGTCTGCTCGGTCACAACGGTGCTGGTAAAACCACGTTGATTTCCATGCTCACGGGTATGACCGCGCCATCCAGTGGTAATGCCACCTATCGTGGCATGTCGATCAACGAGGACATGGATGAGCTGCGACAGTCTCTTGGTATTTGTTTTCAGCACGATGTTCTGTTCCCCGAGCTGTCCGTTCAGGAACACCTCCAATTCTTCGGACAGATCAAGGGCTACGCGAATGAAGAGCTGCAAACTGTGGTTGACAGACAGATCCGTGAGGTCGGTCTAACTGAGAAGCGTAACTCGAAACCCAACGACCTGTCTGGCGGCATGAAGCGTAAACTGTCCGTGGCTGTGTCACTGCTTGGTGACAGCTCCTTGGTATTCCTCGATGAGCCAACTTCCGGTATGGACCCGTACAGTCGGCGCAGCACCTGGGAGATCCTGCTGAACAACCGCAACGACCGTGTGATGGTGCTCACGACGCACTTCATGGACGAAGCCGACATTCTGGGTGATCGGATTGCTATCATGGCTGAAGGTGAACTTCGTTGCTGCGGGTCGTCGCTGTTCCTGAAGAACCGCTTTGGTGCGGGTTACAACTTGACTCTGGTGAAGGACGACGCCAGTGTGACGATGACGCTGTGGCTGCCTTCGTGACTTCGTATGTGCCAGCCGCTCAACTGTTGAGCAATGTGGGTAGTGAGATCGCTTTTCAGCTACCCCTGCACAGCTCGTCGAGTTTTGCTACGATGTTTGCTGAGATGGATCGTCAGTTGCAGACGCTGGGTCTCTTATCGTATGGTGTGTCCGTGACAACGTTGGAGGAAGTATTCATCAAGGTGGCGGAACTGAACGATGAAAACAACCAGCACACACTCGGTAACAACATACGAACGAATAACTCCGAGTCGAGCGACTATCAGATGTGCGATGAGATTATTACTTCTACACCGTTGTTTAGCACGCACCTGCGAGCATTATTGCTCAAGCGTTTCCGCTACGCCAGACGTGACAAGAAAACCATCATTTACAGTGCACTACTGCCAGTCTTGCTCATTGCTGCTGGTTTGGGGATTCTCAAGGGTAGTGCTGTTGCATCTGACAATCCGACCATGACGTTGTCAACAGACGCATACGCGGCAGATGAAACTCCGACACCATATTTCTGCGAGGAAGGCTCTGGAACAGGAGGTTGGTGCAGCGAAGTGATGACAACATCCTACTACTCGGATGCGGCAGCCCAAGCACTTGCGATCTCCCAACCAGCATTCGAATCTGATTCACCTACCGTTTTCGACGTGACCTACAATAATCCATCGATCAATGCCACCGGATACACGGGCTACAGCGTTGCAATGGGTCAACAGCTTTACAACCGTGGATACGGTAATGGTGTCGATGTTGTCGAGGGGCAGTACGGAGCTTACCTCGTGCATGGCGACAGCGACCAGAACTTGTTCAGCTACAACATTTTCACTAATACGAGTGCACCCCATTCATCGGCAATTTTTAAAGCGTTGATGGATCAGGCCATGTATCGCTTCTTCGCGACCAACAGCTCGAGCGACTCGACTTCGACCATGGATCTGAAGGTGAACAACTACCCACTGCCAGTGACTGCAGCAACAAAGGCATTTTCTGGATCGGCAATTGCGTTTGTTTCATGCATGTTCATTTGCATCGCCTTCACATTCCTGCCGGCATCTATCGTGGTGTTCTTGGTGAAGGAGAAGCAGGCGGAGCACAATTCCAAACACCAGCAGCTTGTGTCTGGTGTATCGTTGCCTGCCTTTTGGATGTCCAACTACATTTGGGATTTGGTCATGTACATCATTCCATGTGTGTCCGCTCTCGCCCTGATCTATGGATTCAATGTGTCTTCTATGACTGGTCAAGATTGCAATAGCTGCACGTCTGCTACGTTCCAGCGGTGATCCTCCTGTTTATCCTCTTTGGGCTCGCTATTTGCCCATTCACATACTGTCTGTCGTTCCTGTTCAAGGAACACGCAGCGGCCCAGACATATACGATCATGATCAACTTTGCCGTCGGTGTCGTCTTGATGATAGTGTCGTTCATTATGAGCGTAATTGACTCGACAGCTGACGTTGATTCCGTCCTTGTCTTCATCTGGAGACTTTCTCCGCTATTCAACTCGGTACGGGTTTACTGCAGTTGACCTTGAATGATATCACGTACATTCGTTTCACCAAAGACGAAAAAACGAGTCCGTTCAGTGGCGACATTATGGGCTTCGAGCTGGGCTATTTGCTGGTGACCGCTATTCATTACATGGCACTTGCAGTGTACCTCGATTACTCAAAGACTTTCTCCAAGGTGAAAAATGAAACTAGTGGCATTGATGACCATGGCCTCGATATCGATGAAGACGTCAAAAAGGAGGCAGATCGTGTGGCTAGTGGTGGTGCTGACGGGGATGCCGTGAAGCTCATGGGATTGCGGAAAGTCTATCCAGGTGGAAAGGTGGCTGTCCGCGATCTGTCTTTCGGCTTGCAACGTGGAGAATGCTTTGGATTCCTCGGTATCAATGGTGCTGGCAAGACCACGACCATGAAAATGTTGACTGGTGATGTTCCACCAAGCAGCGGTACGGCAACACTAGGAGGTTTTAACATTCTCACGGAGCAGATTGAGGTGCGACGCCAGATTGGATACTGCCCGCAATTCGACGCCCTGTTCGACTTGCTCACTGTGCGCGAGCACTTGGAACTCTTTGGAGCGATTAAAGGTGTTCCTCAGTCTTCACTGGACCGCGTCGTCGTGGAAAAAATCCAGCAGCTCAACCTCGGCGACTTCGAACACAAGTTGGCTGGCAGTTTGAGTGGTGGCAACAAGCGTAAACTATCGGTGGCCATCGCCATGATTGGTAACCCGGCCATCATCTTCCTTGACGAACCGTCCACCGGTATGGACCCGTGTCTCGCCGCTTCATGTGGGACGTCATCGCTGATATTTCCACTCGTGGCAAGGAATCGACAATTGTACTGACAACACACAGCATGGAGGAATGTGAGGCTCTGTGTTCACGTGTTGGTATCATGGTTGGTGGTCGTCTGCGTTGCTACGGAAGCGTGCAGCACCTCAAATCTCGGTTCGGTGACGGTCTGATGTTCGACGTCAAGCTGGACATGCCAACCACTGAGGAACTGGAGTACCTGCTCCAACATATATTTAGTGATGACAACACAAACGTGACACCCATGGATCTGGAAAGTAAGTGCCTTGCATTCGGGAATATCAAACTGGCGGAACGTATCACATCTTCTCATCCGACTGGTTATAGTCTAGCTGCTGCCATGGAACGCGACGGATTCATTCGTGCCGAGGCTTTCTGCTCCTGGTGTGTTGAGGAAGCCCGCTTCGATAATTTGAACGACTATCTGCTCAGCGCGTTTGGTCCAGACGGAGTACTGGTGATGGAGCGCCAGAACGATTTCTGCCGCTTCAAGGTTCGAGGATCACATAACGAAGTGAAGCTGTCCAAAATGTTCTCTCTGATTGAGAACGTGAAAGCAGAGATGCATATTCGCGAATACAGCGTCTCACAGACAACTCTGGAGCAGATCTTCAACTCATTCGCCAGCCAGCAAGAAGAAGAGAAGGGCGTCGCTCGCGGCGTCTTCCAGGCGTAAATGTAGCTACACTGCAAGGAACAAGGCATAAATCAAAATATCAGTAAAATTAGCTACGCAAGTGCTGAGTCGATAAGCAGACCCAAAGCAACCTTATTGTAATGAACAAGTATCTGCAGTCGATGGTCCTTCACTCTCAATTATCTCTCCAGGTAGCATGGTCTGAATCGCTTGGACAGCGTGTTGCTGAACCTTAGGATCATTGGGAAATCGCAGACGGGCCTTCTCACAAACTGGCAGAGCCCCTGCATCCAAACATGATGTCTTCATCTCATCTTCAGTGGCAAACAGAGAGCGTTAGCGCAACTGTAACCTTGGAATTGAACGATGCATCGCAGACCATGTTTTCCGCTGATAATTGCAAAGAACCAGCAACCAGCTGCTTGGACAAGTGCGTTCGAGTTGAACCGCTTCATACTTTCGACAACGATTTCGAGGCCACCTTTCGAAACGATCTCCAACATACTGGTGTCTTCAGCGCAACGTAGCGTTAGCACAACTTATAACATATTTTCTTCGATGACTAATACCTTGACGCAAGCTCAGGTTTGCTAACGCAAGACAACCCAAGCCTTGCACTTGCTCGTTGAGAGGAAATCGTTCCATTGCAGAAAGCACAAGGCGGCGACTTTCCGGTGTGACGCGCACCACAGATTCATCTAGCCACAGCAATTGGTCAGCATCAGTCCACGAGGTGTGCAACACTATCATAGCAATCAATTCCTCAATTATTGCGCCATGCCTGCGATTTTTGGGTGAGCAAGAACAGAAAGACCAGCCATGTTAGCTGGTACATCGTCAGGAAGCGCAACCATGGCGTCAACCAGCGAAATAATACCGCCATTAGATGTGATCGTCGCGATGTGTTGGTCAGCTTGATTAGCATATTCGGCTAGACAAAGTAATCCGTCCCGTTGCAGCGTAAGCGACTCTGGAAATTGTTTCATCTTGTCAATAATCATTTGTACCATGAGTCTCGAGCTATCTTCAGTGTTCTGGTTCTCCAGATGATCTTCTGCTTGCTCGTCTTTCTCTGTAAAGTCTGTTGGGTTCAACTCCGAGGCTGTAAGCCCTCGAACCACACCCTTCAAAGCTCGAACACCGTGCGATTGAATCCGAACATCCACGGGGAACTTCTTCATGATCTCCATCACCGCACTCCCATCCCCCACATCTCTCCCCACTGCCCGACGCATGATACCTGCCGGATCTGTAGCCACAACATTTGCCATCTTTTCCACCAACTGAAGTGGTTCTACAACTTTTGCAGCCTCTTTCTCCACCGCAAAGATCGGTTTTGTCTCTTGTCTCTCCACCGCAAAGGCCGGTTTTACCTCTTGTTTCTCCTCTTCAACGTCCGGAGCCAATGGGAGCAGCGCTTCCACCACAGCTTGCACCACGTCTTGAGTCGCCTCGACTGTCGTCTTTCGGTTGCTCATGTGGTCGTGGCAGATGGTCAGTAACTCGCGCGCAACTTTAACGTACTTGACCAGCCCACACACAAACGTGAAGGCTCGTAGTGGGTCGTCCAGCAGCATCACGGCCAATTTGCGCTCTAAAAGGTCCTGTGGCAAGCGATCTAATTGGTGGAAAGACAATCCGCCGGCGGGAGGAGCCAGGCCTGTCGGTAGCTGACGCAGTAGACACGCTATAGACAGCGATAGTGGCAGAAATGACGCGTCCACAGGTCGCTCGTGCTTCATCTTGGCCTGCTGCAGCAGCAGCAACATGTGCGCACTCGTGTCGAGCATTGCGATTGTTGAAGTGGCAAATAGCAAGCAGCGATTGGCTAAAATTGGCCCAATCTTCCTTCAGCTCAAATTAACCCGATGGTAGGGAGGAGGAAGCAGCGGTGGCAAGACAAGTACGTGCGGAAGCTCGCGCTGAAGCCTATCAGCTGGGATGAAGACACGGGCGCGGTGTCCGCAGTGGAGTGTCGCTTTTGTATCGCCTTTGGACGGGAGCCAAGGACTGAGAACGCCATAGGGACGAGGAAATTGCGCGCGCGGCCCGGCACAATTGGCAAGTGGCACACACCCTTCCGGTCCGATAATATTCAGAATCACCACGTGTCCCAGCACCCGACCAAGTGGGCTGTGTATAAGGAGCTATTGCGTCAAGCGAGCTATCCCCAGGCGGGGGAGAACGCCCGTGAAGCGGAGCAGCAGTTGCAGGTGTATTTTGGCCAAGAGGAGACGGCTATTATGTCGAATAATGAGACTGAACCAAGTAGGAAGCGACGCAGACGCGTTGAAGTGGTTGAAGATGCTACACATTCACAAGTGGAGGCTGAAGTTGCTGTTGCTGAGGGAAGGACGATGGCTACTACAACAGAAACTGCTGCACCTGATAGTGTTGGCAATCGTGCTGTTAAGACCCCAATGACCAAGGTTAATCAGATGGGACAGGTCACTTGTGACGAGCCTTTTTTGCTGGTGGAGGAGATTACGACACCTGAGATTATTGACACATTGGTGGATGGACTTTATGTGGATGATGATGACTATGTTCGGACTGAAGCAAAGGACTCAACTATGATAAAGCGAGTGCTTGTTGATGATCAAAAGAACGGAGGATCGGCGGAGCAATTTATGCTCTCTGATTTGAACGAACAGGAACTGGCTAATGTTCAGCGACTACTCGGTCTCGGCCTCACATTTGAACAGATCGCGCAATGTCTTAATTCCCCGACATTGTCCGCAGCCACAGTGCGTAACTATGCGCGACTTTCTATCGCTGCTACGCTTCAAATGATTAGCACCATTATGCGACGCGCGTGGGTCTATTCGATTGCCTTCCAGGTATATAAAAGCCTAATTAACAGCTCACACAACGATCACAATAAAAATCCAATACTGCAGCTTCGTGTGCGTCTTCCGACACCGCGTGGGACGGATGTGGCTGATCTGCATGTGGTAGCTCTACCATTACCGAGTTTTGCCACATCTCCGGAACAGGTTTCTACCTTTATTGAGCTTGTTTTGTCTATCTTGGACCCCGAATGGCGAGACAAAATACTTGGTGGCTGTGTGAATGGTGCTGCAAATGAAATGGGTATCCACTCCTCACTACTAGATGATATCACGCGACAAGCAACAAACTCCTGCTTATATCGTATACGGCGGCCTGCGCAGGTTGTAGAAGCATGTTTACGGAGATCGCTGCGAGATCTAAGCGAAGGACGGTTCCAACAGTCAAGGCGTGTTATCCTAGAGAAAGAACGCTTTTTCTCGGAGCTAACAAGATTCACTAAACTTCTGCGGGGTTATGAACCTTGGACACGGGTTCATGGTCGATGCCCACAATTTGATCCAAAATGCCCATGGTCGACCCTTATCGCATTGGAGTGGGTCCTAGCACGCCGACACCGTATACTGGATATGTTTCAAGATCATCCATACGTGCAGCTTCCAGCACCCAGTTTTTGGTTAGTTGCTTCAGTAATTGCCGATATCCTAACGAGATTCGGAGACGCGTCAAGGTACCTGGAAAAATTTCCTTTACCAGCACGTAGTGAGTCTGAGCAGACAGTAGTGCACTGCGTGGATGAATTCGCTACAAACTCCAAGATCGTGCGCATTAGTGGGAGCGATACAATACTGGAGAGTGAAATACGTTTTGAAGGAGACAAGTTCTACCTTGGACACTTCACCTGGGCACGCAAATTGGCATTGGTACCCTATGTACGCTCGCTAAATCTGTCTACCCGCCGATTGTATGATGGCCTACACTCGAATGACAAACATGCTGTTGAATGGGAACTAGCAGGCTTTGTTCTGTCTTGCCTCGATTCCGTGACTGAGAATTGCGGATCTAATTTTTTGAAACGCCAAGCCCGAGTAACACACTCGCTTTAAAGGTCTTAATGCTCAACCCGCCTCCTATGTTGCCGTTGGATTTTGCTGGAATTGAGCGCATGGATGCAGTCGATCTAATTGAGTGTTACAGCGACCGGCTGGAAAAAGCGTATGACCTGATGTTGTTGGACAATATCAGCGACGATATTGAGCGACTTAAAGGCGTGATCGCTGAAAACCCGTCATTGCGTTTAAAGATCAGTAATGCTCAGAGCAAGTCTTTTCGAAGCGCCTGGGAATGTGTTCCGGATCTACAATCGTTGCGGATATTTGCTGCAGGTATGGCCACGACATTTCCTCGGACAGAAGGGGCATCAAGCGATATCGGTATCAACAACAATGCTGTGACGGCAGTGATAACCACGCTGCAGCAACGAGATGAAGATCAGCACCGTGTAAATTTTGGAGATTTCGCTGCGGAAGCGAGTCTTCACATGAAACAAGCGCATATTGTGCAAGCGCTGTACTCCGAACGGCAAGGTGAGAGTACTTTGATATAGTACAAGGAATGCAGCAACTTTGTTGAAGTACTCGACGGGCGAGATGACGAAATGAGGTATGGACAGCAGTCTTGACCATGGACTCAAATACCGAATGCACGAAGCCACTACAGCTCTGACTCAATCGCTTTGGTTGCAAGTTATTTGGCCAAGGTGATGGCAGTTCGACGTATATGTGCGTATATTTACACAAAGGCGTTCACGACGAGGGACTTACCTCGTCGTGAAAGCCGCTATGTTGGGTATTGTGATGGTTGTCCATCAAAAATACATCTTGCAATCTACTCAAGCACAATTGCACATGAATTCCATTCCATCCAATCATCCGACCACAATGTTCCATTTCGTCCAATCAAATATCAAGGAACCCGCCGCTGGCTTCCTCCCCACACTTTCCGAATCGAGCGCCAACTCGTAGGCGTCTTGTTCGCTACGAGATGCAGGTAGCGACGCCCAAGCACGCCAACATGCACGCACCCGTTGGATCAGGGGCCGCCATGGCGCCACCCGCACACTGGAGCGCCGACGACCAGGCGCTGCTGGACATTCTGCTATTGACGGAGCCCGGAGATATGCCGCTCAAGGACGTCAAGATGCAGGACGTATTTGCCTCATCGTCCCCTCAGACGCAGCCAGCGTCGCCCGTAGTGACGATGTCGACAAGTGGAAAGCAGACAGGAAAGGACTCGCCCAAGGGTAAACTCTCGGCTATGGAACGCCGGGCCAGACATCGAGAGGTGGTCAAGCGTGCTTATCATCGCAACAAGGTCAGGAAAAAGTGTAGTTGGGATGATATCTAGGACAGAAGTTGGTACTGATGACCATCAACCTTTGCCATTTGCTAGGCGGCTCTCAAGAGCTTACGAGATACTGTGAAAGAGTTGGAGGAGCAACTGGAGAAGTTGTCGCTCTCCAAGCAGAAACAGACTCAGAATTCGACGCCAAAGAACGATCTGATCCAGCGACGATATGCACTGTTGACCACTGAGCAGGAAGAGCTGGGGAACGAGGCGGCCAGACTCCGTCTGCTGCTCAACTACAGACAACAGTTCGCCACCAACATGGTGACGCTGGCCCAGCGCGCTGCGTCCATCTCGTCGGACGAGTCGGACAATTCAGACACAGATTCTGACACGGCCACGACGTCATCAACTGCCTCGCTGTTGGCGACGTCACCGTTAACAGCACCTATGTGTTTCAATGATTCGCCACTGGCGATGTCTGGGAACGACTGTGATGTCTCGCCGCTAAACACGGCACAGAAGATCAAGTCGCCTTTTTACAACGAGCCGCGTCCGACTTTCGTGGGCCCCACTATTACAGGAAAGACACCACTGGCTGTGGCTATGCGGAAACACCTGGGGTACAAACCACTGAACTTCAGCGAGTCGACGGCGCTTGTGAACGAGATCTACCGCTCCATTCTATCTTTTTCGTTGAGCGGTAAAGCAATCAGCACAGGAGCCAACATCATGGGCTGGGAGGACAAGCGATTGCTGGACGGAACGAGTCTCAAGTTTTCGCTGCGCAAGCGCTTCCAGGGACAGAATGCGCTGCAATTGATGACAAGCACGTGGCAGTGCTTCTCAGACCCGGAGTGTACTGAGACTAAATTTCGCGGCCTCATGACCCTCCGTATTTTGCAGCGCGTGAACGATGACACGATTGTGGCTTTGCGTGAGTCTCGGAGTGAAGACAACACAAAGCTTTACCGATGCGTGTATTTATTGTTCCGTGTGCGCACTCGGAAGGGCTTCCTGATTTGTGTGCAGTCTGTCGCGCCAGAGCGTCTCACAGATCCAGCACTGAGCTCCATCAGCCGAGATGGAAAGGCTGTGCAGTGGACTGAACTGTCGGGATGGTTTGTTTTCGAGCCTACGGTGGATGGAGAAAGCAACAATGACTCATTTTATCAGGAGGGTGCACAGGTTGAATACGGTGGCTGTATGGACTATGGCGACCAAGAGTCGATCGCAACTCTCGCCATGAACACACTGTCCATCGTATTCAAGTGGGAAAGCATGATGGTCGGCCCAATTTTCACCCTGCCGTCGTCGTCATGGTGACCGGCGGCTACTTCATTTAACTTAGCCTGACCCAGAAAAACTTACTAGGGAGGACGCAACGTGGATGTACAGTCGGAGTCAGTGTGATTCGTAGTGCTGTTGTGTCGACCAGAAGATTGCGAGTTTTTGCTGGGTTCGATGTGTATTATGCTATATAATCAATTGTCCGACCCGCCTGGACGCAGGCGAGGTGCAGCATGATAAACATGTGTCTGAGTTTCAATCGTATCGTGACGTGCTACCAGCACCTGGACGCCGTGCGATGCCTAGCGATGTAAGAATGAGATCGGTGGCTGCTGCTTGATTGACAAGAAGGCGTTTGACCTCCTCAAGTTCTTTGGCTGATGTCTGCTCCACGGCCAGTAGCCGTTCCTCGAAAGCTTGGGTCGCAGTTGCAAATCGCTCCGCCACACGCACCGCTTCTTGTTGAGCCTGTTCACGAAGCGCAAGTTCTCGACGCTGGGCATCAATGATCGAGATCAGCGTTGCTCGCTCACTGGCATGAATACGCCTCGTTGTCAATCACCTCGTTCAATGCAAACACACGAGTGAACCCAACGCACCTTTCCCACGCCTCCTCTTCTTTTGTCGTTGTAGCAGCACCACACGATGCGTTTGTGCATCGAGGGGATTTATTGGATCCTCGTGCAGTTTGGGTCTGCGGCTTTGTCTTGGATCTCGACCTTGCTTTCGTTAGTTTAGCTTGTAGTTCATCGTCCACTGCAGGAACCTCCTGGTTCGGTGACTCGATCGTGCTTTGCCGGGGTTTCTGCAGATACTTCACCATCAGCATCGTCGAACCAAGCAACTTTCAGAAAGCCACTGGAATCGTCTCACCCAGTTAGTCGTGCTCAGTGCAAACGGTTGAAACGTCGTGACCTTGTTGTAGTCCTTCGCCTGCTGTACGCCATTCAGTCTGCACTCAGCATTAGACAAAGCACGACAACGTCACTTGCAACATTGACAGACGCACTTCTGCTGAGCTTCTTGCGCCTGCTCTCGCGCTCGTTCCTGCCGCGCCAGATACATTTGTATCGAGTTTCCTGCGACTCGGTCGGGTGCAACAGAGCCGCCTCCGTCTCCGCAGCCGTGGCAACTCCACCTCGATCCTCATCCGAATACTCGACCACACGCAGCGACTGCGCGTTTGTCTATCCAACAGCGTCATTAACACGACGGCTACCCCATCAGATTTGCAATCCGCAATACCTTGGGCGAGAACGTGCACTCGTGCTCCTGCTGGGCGCGTAGCTCCCGTGACTTGCTTGCTAACTTGCGCTGTCCGTGTTGCTTCCAGGCCAACTGCTTGTCGTAGACGCTACTGTCGATAGCGGGCATCGCGTCGTAGATTATATAACGGTCACCATTATAACATGGATACATAAACGACGGTCATTGTCGACTCCATAACTGCAACAATGATGATCTTTTAATAGTGAGACAATATAAATCGTGCGAACCTAGTGGAAATGTACTTGGCCTCACTATGGTGCGAACTAATTGGCAGATTCAACATGACGACCTTTGGCGCAAATTTCAGAACGAAAATGGCGCGCGGCAAGAAGAGAGACGCAGAAGACTTAACTGATGGTGCTGTCGTGGCCAAGTCGCTTCAGTCCAAGCAGACGAAAACTAGTACTAAACGCACCTACCAGTCAAAGGTGAGCATCATGATAGCTTGGCTCGCAACACACTTCCCCGAAACTATTGATACCAACACCAACAAAATGCAAATCCCACTGTCAAATGACGCTGTTCTCGCCTTTTTTGGACATATCTGTAGCCCGGCCCACTTGTGTGATCGCGATAACTTGGATTCAAAGAGTGCTACTTCTATTCCGCTCTCTGTATCGTGTATCTGGGGGCTATCGTAGTGCTCTTATTTACGTGTATCGCTCAAAACTTCTTGAACTTGACACAACTGGATACCGAGCTCCGTCGCGTCCTCGAAGCTATGAAAAGGTTAAAACGATTTGAAAAAGCGTGGATTGTTAAAGATCAACGAGGGAAAGCATCAGCTGAAGGCTAGTGGATATGGACTTCTTGCATTGAAGCTTATGACAATGGAGCCTATGAAAAATGGACAGACGTGGTCTACCGTATTATTTGGGTGGTGTTTTTATTGTTAATGCGGAATCTAATGGGTCGAGCCGATTCCGTGGATACTATTATGCAGCACATCGAGTGGAGTGATACTGCCTCATTGTCGAGGAACAGGGTCACAAAGGTGATCAGACTGGAGCCGAGAAGTTTGGCAAGCACGTATACACAATCCGTATGAGCCATCACAATGCCCAATTCTTGCTCGCGCTGTACATCATTTCTCGTGCCCCGAACGCTCCATTAGTGGTAAGCAGCAGCTATTTCTTGGAAGTGACAGCAATATCGATTCGGACGCATACTACGTCGTGCAATTAGCGCGTTAAGCGATGAAGAGATGCACAGCCTAAGTGATCCGCGAGAGCATTGGTACAAAAGTTTGCCAGGCAGTGCTCGGATGCATAGCAGTCAATGCATGCTGTACTGTGCAACTTCATAGGCCCCAAGCTCCTTCTGTGTCTCTCCGCTGGGTCAAAGTCTTGGAAAGCTAAACGATAGGTACATACATTTTGATGAGGGAGCCGACCAGCTATGCGTCAGAATAATAGCGGGTTACCATTCAATTCAGAGCGTTTTGGTGTATTGCCTGTAACGGGGTTACATGAAAGGGGTACCCAGAAAGGGTACCACCTTTAGAAGTAGATATACTTCTGCGAGTATTGTTTTAATACTCTGATGGAGTGGTGTGGGCCACACTGTGGTGTGAGCCACACTACTGCCACGTAGGTTCGGTGGCTGCGGGCCAACCAATAACATTAAACCTACCTTTTATATGCATAATTAGGATAAAGTATAGTTAATTAGTAATTTGTATTACAGGCCAAATGGACCTAATTAACTATAAATAAACCAGTCTAAAACTTACGCTAAACTGGCTATTAAGTCCCCCTAAGACCAGGGACTAGTGAACTGCCGTTCACTTATAGTTTGTATACTCTTAATAGCACGCTTCCTCTAAGCAAGGTGCTCGTGTGACCCGTCACACTTGGTAGCACTTGTAGTCAATCCACGCCTACGCGGGTAGATTGACTACCTGAATCCTCTGTGGCTCCACAAGGTAAGCCAGGATGGATAGAGGGGAGTTCCCTCATTTGACCGACTCTCAGTTTGAGTCGGTCCGGAAGATGGTGGGCATCTTTGGAGGAGATACCCTCCGAAGCTTGGCGGCTGCTACGCCGCCGAGCAGGTCGAACGCATCGAGGCGTTCGACACGTACGAGAGAGGGCTTATCGCCCACGTACAGGGCTGCAGACCCCCGTGGCTGAGATGAAGCCAGCCCAACCTAAGCCGTTGAGGCTTAAGGTTAACCCTTATGAGGGAAAGGAGGGAGAGAACCTCCACTTCTGGGTCAGAGAGGTCGAGCTCGCGATGGACGCGGCTCTAATATCGACCGAGCGACTTCGGGTCGCTTTCGCCCTGTCCAACCTAGGAGGTCGGGCGAAGACCTGGGCGTACACGCGCGAAGCGACGACGCCGGTTGTTTCACAACCTAGGCTCAGCTGTGTCAACAGCTTAGAGCCGCCTTCCTTCCGGCGAACTATGAGTATCGCCAGCGCTCGCGCTTCTTGCCTGTAAACAAGGAAGCGTGAGCTGCATGAGTACATCCAGGAGATGCGAGTACTCGCTGCATCTCTGGTAGGGAACCCCCTACCTGAACACATCAAAGTGACCGTGTTCATGGATGGCCTGAAGGTGGGCCATCCCGCACACAGTTGTTCCGCGTGCATGCGAACACTATGGAGGAAGCGATCCAGATCGCCCTCCAAGAGGAGTACAGCCACCGACAGGCTCGTACTCCTACGTCGGTGTGGCAAGGCCACAATGCGTCGTCAGGCGCAGTGCAAGGAGCTCCAGCAGCTGGAGCTAGCACAGGGCCGGTACCCATGGAACTGGGTACGGCCGTACAGAGCTCCATCCGTTGCTACGGATGTGGGAAGCTCGGGCACATGCAACGTGCTTGCCTGCGGGAGGGCAAAGGAAGTTCCCTTCCAAACCTAGGGGCTCGAGGGGCCCGTGGCAGAAACCGCGACCCAGAGCCAGGGGAACTGGTGTCACCAGTAGGGGCGGGGATCGCCCTACTGGGGAAGATCTAAGTCCCCATGGTAGGAGTGCGGACGGCGCACGCCATGGAGGCTTAGCCCCTGAGAGCCTGGGTGCTCTCGAGACGAGAAAGAGCAGCGGCGGACTGCTCGTGGTACACGCGAGTGTACGGGGATATGGAGATCCCTTTAGAGTCCTGATTGACTCTGGGCG